>APFE031191753.1:56922-71326 GCA_000404065.3 Pinus taeda
TTGGATATCTAGGAGAACCTTCCCAAATCGCAGGTTAATCTCCTGAATCTCCACAATATAAGTTGGGCATGATGGTTCCCCACTATATACTTGTTGAGCCTCTCTATTGTTCGGGTTCGGGTTCAACTGGGCAGGCATTTGGGGTTGCCTTGGAGGAGCAGGAGGCAATGGTTATGGTTGAGCAGGTGGTGGAGGCAAAAGAGCGGGAGGGGAGTTGTATTGTGGCCTCCACCCTTGATGAGATGCATTCCATTGAGGTTGTGGTTGAGCATAGGATTGAAATGAATGAGTGGTTGGTTGGGCATGATATTGAGATGGATAAGACCAAGGAGGAGGTGTGGACCAGGAAAGATGAGCAGGAGGGCCCCAAGAAGGTATGGAAGTGACTTTTTTGGGGCTGTAGTATGCCTGAGATGTCCCTTGCATCCCCTGCTGGTATGGTCTAGGTCTAGGTGGTCTCCTTTGGTTCATGAAATAGAGTGGTTCAATGGCTCTATCAGCTCCCTGGTATACAGCTTTAAGTTTGGGCAAGGAAGGGCACTTATCTGTAGAATGATCTTCTTCACAGACTAAACAAACCTCTATAGAGTTCAATGGACATTCACTCCTAGGATGCCTCCTGGTGCACCTAGGACAAAAAATGGCCAAAGCCCTCTTTGCTTCCTCTTGTTTCCTTTTGATATGCAAGGTATCCATTTGCATGGAAAGAGTCTACAACATTTCACTCTTGAAGTCTTCTAACATGTTTCCAAGTTCACCTTTGATGGATGAATTGGATGAGGAGGTATTGGCTATGGGTTGACTCCCCCTACCTCTCTTTCTGGATGCTCTAGAATGGTTTCTAAAGACAGTCTTTATGTCCTCATAAGGTAGTTGGTAGATGTCTCCCCCGACCAGTAAAATGAGGGTGTCTAGAAGGTCCTCCGGAATTCCCCTGAGTAGGACCAATTTCAGAGATTTAGGGTCAAGTGTGCACCTGGCCCTTTTGTAACTGAGTTGGAACCTCTCTTCATAATCTTCCAGGAATTCATCACTTCCCATGGTCATTCAAAAGATTTCTTCCTTGGTATCTTTTGACCTACACTAGTCTCGGTATTTGTTGTTAAAGGCCTGCTGCATCTGAGCCCAAGTTGTGATGCTATTGCTAGATAACCCAATGAACCCGTGCAATGTTGCATCCTTGAGAGTAGAAGGAAATAGTTTCAACTTTTGCTCATCTTCTGCATAGTCATAGGTTCGACAGACGACAACAAACTCAAACAAGACGGTGTCAAGATCTTCTATGGTCAAACCATGGAAGTGAGGTAGGGCTGAGGGACTTATATTCTTCATTTTGGTGTCCCCATTGGTCTCCCGGATGAAAAAGGTACCCTCTATTCTTTCTCCATCCCCCCTAGCATTTTTGTTTTCAGCCATTGTCTCAAGAGGGATGTTTTATTCTTCTTCTTCCCCTATGGGTTCTTCAAATATCTTTGGTTGTTCACCTAAAGGTTCTTCTTGATCACTGCCACCGAAGAAGAGAGAAGGTTGGCTATGTGATGTAGTGGGGGTGTTGGGCAATTATTTTCCTTAATTATCTCTGTTCCTACAAGGCATGAAATGAAATCTTTTTGGTTGGTTTTTGTTTTTTTTTCACTGCTTGTACCTGCAAAACTGAAATTGATTGAACAAACAAATTGCAACTAACTGGAATGAAGTTGCTGAAATGAAAATGCAGAACTACAAGAAAGGAAATTAATAATCTACTTTTCCTAAAATGAAGTTGCTAAAAAATAAATTTGCAGAATTAAAAATTAAAGCAAATGAAATGTAAAACTGAAAGCAAAAAAATGACTAATCTACTTTTGTTGAAATGAAGTTGTTGAAAATGAAATTTGCAGAATTGAAAATGAAAGTAAATGAAATGCAAAACTGAAAGTAAGGAAATGACTAATCTACTTTTGCTGAAATGGAAATTGCAGAATTGAGAATGAAAGCACGGAAATTTCTGAAATGGAAATTGCAGAATTGAAAAGGAAAGCAAGGAAATGCAGAAACTGGAAGAAACAACTACTCTACTTTTGCTTAAATGAACTACTTCGCAGAATGTTGCAAGAGAAAATAGAAGAATGCAGTAATCACAGAATACCCGCTTCCCCAGAAATGGCACCAAAAATATGGTGCGCACCAGTATTGCAACAATAATGCTGCAACTCTTGGAATTCCTACTTTACTTTTATCAACCTGGTAGTTTGTAACAAACTTGGAAGCAATAGTGTTGTATGCACGAGTACTAGTTCTTACTGCATGATGTCACTTGGTCAGCTGGCGCAACATCACTAGGAGCTCAAGCCAACTTCTATGGATTCTAGAAGAAGCTTTATATGTGATGAAAGAAAGGAAAGATTACTCTACAGAGGCTACTCTACTTGCAGAAAGGAAAAGAAGAATGAAATGTAAAGTAAACCTAGCAAACCCTACTTTAACCAACTAATCCTACTTTTGTAGAAAGAGAGATGAAAAACCATGAAATGAATGTCATTACCTACTCAAAAAGTAAACAACATCTACTCAAGCTATTTCTAGAAGTGAATGAGCAAAAAAATCTTTTTGGATTTTTATGTATTTTTATGTGAAATCGTCATGTATGTAATTTATTTGATTGTGAATGTGGTAGCGATTAGGTGGCGATGGAGGGTGGTTTTTGGACTTGAGAAGATGTAGGATGGTGTGGATGGGTCCTAGGACGTCTCAGGTGGTCTTCTGGAGGCTTTTCAGCAATCGGACTTCAAAAAGAAGCCTACATGAAAATCTACAGGAGGTTGCAGGGGATCTACAGGAGGTCTACAAGAGGATGACGAGAGCAGTTTTGAAGGTGTTGAAGGTGTGAGAGTCGGTGGAAAGGGTAGCTGAAGGCTGGGATGATGTGTTAAGGTGCCTAGGGGTCACCAAGGATTATTAGGATAGGGAGAGATGGTTGGATTTGTTCAAGGAAAGAGAGGAAAATTTATGGAAAAGTGCAGAAAACTAAGGCAGATTTCTGGTGAACTTTGGGTGACCTGTAAGGCATAGATCAGGGAGAGAATGTGATGGCTGGTAGGTTGACTTGCTGTGAGAAGAGATTTGCTGCAAAAGGACCTGAAAATCAAACAAGGACATCAAGCAAGCAAGGAAACTAAGTACATCAAAAAAACAGAATTTTGCATCAAGCTAATCTAGATTATGAGCTATGGAAAGAAATGCTAAAGAAATGTTATAATGAGAGAAAGCATGGAAGGAAACTTATTGCAAGATAGAAATGAGCATGGTGAAAGAGATCTAAAGCAAAGCATTAACCTTCTAACAAACTGCAACACTAGAAATCCTATAGAGAAGGCAACTCTGTGTTTTTGTGGCAGCAAGAGGGTCTTAGCCTCAGTTCATGGTCCTAAAGGGAGGAAAGGAGGCCAAGGCTCTATTGATGGTCTTTTTGTATATTTTTTTTTTATCCCTATTCAACATTATATAGAAAACTCAAGTGGAAACAACCTTCTAAATCACCAAAAGTAACCTATTCTTAACCAAGAAAGAATTTATCTAACAGTAACTAATTCATAAACTGAAATAAAGCATAGAAATACAAACAACAGGAGCTTGGTTGATTGGATTGGGCCCTAACCCAAGATCTTCAGTTCTCTAAGGTAACTCAGTGGTAGATAAAAAAGGATCTCATCTTTATTATCAAAATAATAATACGATTACATGAAATTATTAACAAAAGTAAGCTCGAAGTTGAGCAGAGCAAAGCTGCAACAAAATTTCAAAAATTTGACTAACTTCCTAATGAGGCCCTAGGCCTTTCCACTTATACAATTGAAGCTCCCAACAACTTCCTTAAAATGAGGGAGGCTTGGCTCCCAAAACTCGAGATAAACATAAATTATCCTCCACTTGCTCGGCTGCCTCCCAGTGCATTGATTTGGTTGTTTGTGCTCTGAGCTACAAGAAGGAGAATTTGAAGTGGGGAGTCATAAATGAGGGGGATACCCTCCTATAAATCCTCTCCTTTGTCCACTTCGAATTATTGCTGCCAATTGTCCATTAAATCTTTGTCTTTGTCTTCAAAATTCAACAAAAATCTGCATTAAACACATATTAGACTCCATGGCAACATAACCAACCCAACTCACTCCATAAGCATAAATATAATAAAAAAACATGCAATAAGCTAAGAGAATGGTTGATTAAACTATGTTAGGAGGCAAAATGAGCCCATATAATTACCCATTTATGGGGCTCATCAATACCCTTTAAAGATCAATCGAGCTTTGTTCCTGATGACTTGACTATGTTCATTCAATTTGTTCTTGAACACCCATTTGGTTCCAATAACATGTTTCTCTCTTGACCTTGGAACAAGCTCCCATGTATCATTCTTTTCAATTTGGTCAAGTTCTTCATTCATAGATTTGACCCAAAAATTGTCTTCATTTGCTTGACAGAGGTTCTTGGGTTCCATCTATGATAATAGAGCCAAGTTTGCATAAATTGCACTGCCCATAAGTTTCCTTCTGGTTTGGACACCATGTCTTTGATCTCCAAGAATATGACTCTCAGGATGTTCGTTATGTACATACCTGGAGAGTGTCTTCGACCTTAAAAACATTCCTTCTTCTTCACCTTCATTATCTAAATATGTTTCATTCATATTAACGGACCTCAAATCTGAGCTTTCTTCATCATATGAGTTAATATTAATTTTATAGGATTCTGGATGTGAACCTACTTCATCTACTATTACGTTGATGCAATCCTAAATCTTCCTTGCTTGCTTGTTGTAACAATTATATTCATTGCTTTGAATAGATTATCTAAGCAATAATACTTCATTAGTGAGTATGTCAAACTTCCAAGGGTTCTTTTCATTACTTTTAAATAAGCACTTGCTCCCAAACAGCTTGAGGTGTTTAACTGGTGCAAGTATTCCCTTCCATAACTCATAGAGAGTTTTATCACTATTAGGCCTGAGTTGAGTTCTGTTTCACATATATACTACTTTCTGGGTTGCTTCTCCCCAGAAGTTGTGAGAGACTCCTACTTCATCTAACATTTCTCTGGCCATTTCCTGGATTGTTATGTTCTTCCTCTCTATTACTCCATTTTACTAAGGATTTCTAGCCACTGATTACTGCCTCCCATTGCCTTGCGCTTCAGAAAATTCCTCAAATTATCTTGAAGTGTACTCTCCCCCTCTGTATGATCTTAATCATTTTACTTTTAAGTCTTTCTCATTTTCTACTTGAGCTTTAAACTTCTTGAAATGCTTGAATGCTTCCAATTTTTCTTTTAAGAGAACAATCCAAGTAGCCCTAGTGAAATCATCAATGATCAACATGAAATACCTCTCTCCTTTTGAGTTTTTTTCTCTCATTGGGCCACAAATGTCTATGTGAATGAGATCCACAGGTATGGATGAGAAGAACTCTTTTGATTTGAAATGAGTCCTAGTCTTCTTGCCAAAATGACACGACCTGTTCTCGTCTTGCTAATTGTCAAAATTCATATTCCCAAGCCTCTTGTGCCACAACCGTGCTTCACTTGTTTTTCTTAAATAACAGCTAACCCTGGAATTATCAAACACATATACATTATTGTGGGTTCTGATTTATTTTCCCACCAATTTTCCATTCTTTATATTGTGGATCTCACATTATTTAGATCGAAAGATCACATCATAGCCACTGTTTCACATCTGGCTAACAATGAGCAAATTGTGCTTGAGACCTTCTACATACAACACATTCTGTGATTTTGCTTTTTGATCAAGGCTGACTACTCTTTTTCCCTTGATTCTTGCTAGATCATTGCTTCCAAAAGTGACATTGCTTCCTCTGTCCTTTCCCTAAAGTGACATAAATTTTCTTTTGTCCCGAGTCATACATTTGGAACAACCACTACCCACATATCATTTGTTTTCTTTATTATGAGATGATAAGGCGAGTCCACATTGCATGTTATTTTTAGTCTTTAGTTTCCTGCTCCCTTTATCCTTTTGTATAGATGTCTCTTTGACATTTTGGGACTTAGACAGGTATTTATACCTACTTTTTCACTCACCAGTTTTGTGCCCAAAATTATTACATTTGAAGCATTCTACTTCACTTAGGAAGGGAAAGAAGATATTCTAATTTCTGAGAGAAGAGTTTTGAGATGTATAAATATGATCCCTATTACATCTAGGATTTTCATCTCTTTCAACTTTGATCCTTCTAAGTCCAAAGACATGACACCTATAGTAGTGACCATAAAACAAATGGGCATGCCTATTGTTATAAGTCTTATGAGATTGTGCAAGAAAATACCTTGGTCATGTGGCTGATTGGTTTGTTCTCCATGGGTGACCTCCTCTTTTTCCAACTGCTCTTTTGTCTTCATTAATTCTTTCATGATGCTTCTTCTCATGGCTCTGTGGTTCTTTGAATCCTATGGACCTGAAATTTATCTTTCGAATAGAAGATTGTTGTGCCTTAGAGTATCCTAGACTGGTTTTGATTCCTAAGGGCCTTTGACGATGCAGGATCTGATCTAGTCTCCTTGTCCCTTCAGCAGATTTTTCATTTATAACCTTCTCGGTATTTGTTTTCTCAAGATAAGTTCTCAGAGAGATAACCTCTTCTTCAAGACCATAATAGTTCTATTCCCATTCTTGAATCAGGTCTTGAAGAACCTCTTCTTTTAGTTTGGCCTCGTCTAGCTCAAATTTCAAAGAAAAAATATAATTTTTGCATATCTATGAGATCACCTCCCTTTTTAACTTGAGAAGCTCCTATTTCAAATGCTTGTTCTCTTCTTCCTGTCTCTCACAGTTTCCTTGTTTTTCTTTCAGTAGAATGATTAGAATGTCCTTTCTCTTGATGGATTCTTAGAGTTTTTATTTTTGATAGGAAAACTCCTCATTATCATAGTTATACATACCTTCCTTTGCACATTGTAACTGTTCCTTCAGGTGCTTATTCTTCTCCCATTCTTTCTTTAACTCATCGAGGGCATTGATGAGTCCCCCTTCACGTTCTCCTACTCCTTCTTCTTCCTCTTCAGAGTCCATAATACCTTGTTTCTTGGAGTCATTCTCAAAGGCCATAAGAAGATACTTATCTGACTCATTCTCTGATGGGTCTTCATAGTCTGACTCTGGTGTTGAACTATCCTCTTTGGAGTAGAACCCCTTGTTCTTATAGGGATTTTTCTTCTGATGTTTCTGAGACTTGATTCCAAATTTTAGATCCTATTCCCTTTTAGCCTTTTCTTTATAAGGGAATTTGGAAGAGAAATGTCTGAATCTTCCATAGTTAAAACACTTAAAGGGAAACTTCCCTTTATATTTACCTGAGCCACACTTCAATTTTATCACTAGTTGAACCATCTCCAAATCAGATTCACAACTAGAGCAGTCTTTATGATTTGTGCTCGTTTCCCTTTTTGGATACTTTGAACATTGTTTCCTTCAGTTAAGTTATTTCTATTCCTACTCTCATATCATAGCTTGTGAGAGTACCATGCAGTTGATCCATCTTGAGATCGTTTAAGTTAGCCATTTCCTCAATAAATGGGATTTTGGCATCAAATCTCATGGGTAGATATCATAATATTTTTTTAACAATCATCTCTTCCTTGCCTTCTTCACCAAGTCCTCTAATCATATTAGTCATTTCATCAAATTTGAATGAGTATTATTCTATGCTTTCATTCTCAATCTTTCAAACCTCATTCTAAAAGTCTAAAGTTTCTCTTTCTTGACTTTGTCATCTTCTTCATGAGTTTGGTTAAGATTTACCCGCACTTCCTTAACACGCTTACAATGCATAACTTTTACAAGTTCTGGTTGACAAAGACCAAAGAGAATGGCATTATTGGCTTTAGTATTGTTCCCATATATTTTTTTACCATCTGTATCAGTGGGAGGAATATCAGGGACATTGTAGTCTACTAGTACTAAAGTCCAAACATTTACTCCCACGAACATAAGATATGATTCCATTCTTACTTTCCAAAAAACATAGTTGGTCCCATCAAAGACTGGTATTCTACTTGAATGAGCCTCTTGTCTCTCTTTCCTAGACATAATTCCTTATAGGTCTACCTTTGAGTGTTTAAACTGTTGCTGAAGGAGCTTGGCTTTGATACCAACTTATGAAAATAAGGAATTGCTAAGAAGGGGGGGGGGGGGGGGGGGGGGGGGGGGGGGTTGAATCAGTAATTAAGAATTATTATTATTTTCTTCTTATTATGCTTTCAGTCCCTTCTTATATTCTTTAACTTGTGAGAGCATTCATTAACACAAAAAGTGAGCCAACAATATTTCAGACACACATGTTAAGATAACAATCACATAAGAAGCACACATTTGACACAGTGTTTTTCACGTGGAAACCCAGAGGGAAACAACCACCAAATTTTTTGTTTGTTTATGATATAAATTAAGCACCCACTTAATTACATCTGTTTGTTTTTTAGCACCCACTCATACGAGGCATTGACCCCCTTTGGTTAGCAAGGACCATCTTGCCAAGAGGCACCAACCTGCTCTTGCCACTGCTATACTATTTCATACAATTTTCAAACTGAAAACATAGGCATGCAATTATACAAGTAAAATACCAACAAAGGTTGTTCATAGATTTTACTTCTACATTCTGCCTTCTATGCTCACTTGTATCAAGTCTCCTCTCATTGCTAATAGTAACACTTCCTCTGCGCTCTTCCTTCTTTGTCAAGGGCTTTGCACTTATTACTCTTCAGCACAACCCTTGCAATTCACCACACATTCCTCATGCTACTCTTGCCTCTGTATTAAACAGTGTCCTCACAGGTGCTCCAACCTCAGTGATTTGATGTTATATCTCACAACTCTACACACACACACACATATGCTGACCTTCTTATATTTTCCTTTTCCGATGATGGTTTTGTTCCACTGAGACACTTTTTACATGGGAGTCTCTCCTCTCTGTCCTTTAGTTGCAAATATGTACTTAGGCATGGATTCACTTGCCACTCTTGCATCTTCTGATAGTTTCTTGTCATAGTGCCCAAAACATGGATGGACCTTACAGTTCTTCATTGTCTGTCTGTACAGAGCTCTTGTGTTGAGAAATTAATTCTCAAGTGACTTACACACTCCTCCGAGAGCCCCAATTTCATTTATCATTCCACAGATCTTGACAGTTCACAGAGGTGACCATTTTGTTCTTATTTTTCACAACCATTCATGCACGCAAAACAATCCATTTCTTCCTTCATGCTCTCAAATTCATCTCTGCTATAAACGTTGTCCTTGATTTCTTATTACAAATTCTTTCGCGGGTTTAGACCCTTTTAACTATCAACTCCTTTGTACCTACATTCAATTTCACAACTATCGACTCATACATCCTTTAATTCTTTGTACTTCCTTATCAAAGAAACTCCATATCACAACTTCATAGTGGTGCAGTGTTCCAATACTCCTCATTCCTAGTCTCTTTAGCTCCTCTAACGTTGAGCTTCTTGATTATTTCTCCTCCATGGGACCGTTAGTTGTGACCTGCAACTTAGCATTGAGGTGCTAAGGTTTTTTTTTCTATCGTCGGCCAATGTTCCTTTGCTACTACTCTGCGCCCTTGGTTCTTTGTATTTACATGACCAAGATCCAACCCAATATTGGAAGCCCTCTCCATCGTAACTTTTCAATAACCATCTGTTCTAGAGTTTCGATACCTTAATCTTCCAATATGTTGAGCTCCGATATGATGTCGTCACTCCATGTGGCATCTATATAGAGATTACATGTGTCACCTTTATCTAGCACACTAGGGCACTCAATATCATTGAATCAGCTTGCCACATGTCATGTTGTACCGTAACGTCATGCTGATGTCAGATAACAATGTAGCTTATCACAACCAATCTCATGTTGGCATGTTGTCTTGCTAGGAGGAGAGAGAAGAGGGCCCGTAAACCCTAGGATTTGCAACAAAATCCTTTGTTAATATTCTTTGGCATTACTCAGCACTTTTAATATTATCGTAACTTCTTAGTGTACCACAGTTGAGAAGTTATGATACCCCGATGTCATAGTTCTCTGATATTCCGATGCACCAATACATTGACCTATGGTATTCCGATGCACCGATATGATGACCTCTAATATTATGATGCATCTATATGCTAACGTCTAATATTTTGATGCACCGATCTACTGACCTCTGATGTCCCGAACCTCCGATATGTCAATATTCCTTCCTTCTTAAGGCTTCACAACCCAAAACTTCAGTAGACAATATATTTTGATCCAGGAACCCATTTATGAACTTCCACATATCAGAGGAAAACGTTTCCAGAGCAATTTGTATTAGATGGGGTCCAATGTAAGCTTTGAGTACATTTTATACCTATGAGATGGCTGCAAAAATTTCTGCTTCTTTTCTTTACTTTGTGCTTGGACAACTAAACTCTCAATCACCATGGTGATCATTTTATGACTTCTTCAGTAAGCCTACTACTGTGATGATTCTCTACAAGAATCCTATGGCTACCATGGAGTTTCATTTTTCCCATCACTGTAATCATCATTTTCTAGCTTCTTCAGTAAGCCTGCTACCATGATGATTTTCTACAAAGCACTTCAACAACCATGGCATTCCTCCCAAACACCCAATCATCATTTTGACCCTTGTTTGACATCAATGCCAACACTTACATAGCCACCCATACACCACCCAATTTCCAACAATGTGTTCCTTTGTGTTTTATTTCTAATATATATTTCCATGGTGTAAACATTCATCATGCTCACTTGGAAAGGAAACATTTTCAAAATTCTCTTAGTGCTCTGATTTAAATCAGCTGATCATATGTGTTATATTTTTCTTTTATGGAAATATGAACTCATTAGTGTTTTGATTTTGAATTTCTCCTCTTTCCTCATGCTCCACTCACCCATTCACTGCAACAAAATTTGATTTGATATCAATAAGTCTACCTATCTTTCCTCTATTCGAATTTCATCATAACCCTTATTTACTTAGATCTAAAACAATGATCTGATCTGGACTAGCTTTACTTTCCTACACTTACCTTTAGACATCAAGCCTAAAACTACCCTTTGATCATCATAGCTAGCCTGAGATCTATAGAATTTTAGTCATTTAGTTTATTGAGAGAAGAACACAATGAGATATCCCTCTCCCAGGCTAGTAGGGCTAGATTGTAGCCTAAAAGTGGTCAGTGGTTACCTCTGCATTTCTCTTTTCACCCTAGAGAAATTTACAAAGTGCTAACACTCCCCCAAAAAAGTATTTACCCTTGGATATGACATCATCATATTGAATCTTATTGGTTCTTTTAAAGTTGATTTTGTTGGTACACTTTCCTTTTATTTCGAGGTCCATTTTTAAGCTCAAAATTATATTGATGATAGGAATTCCATTGAAGAAGAAAAAAAGGTCAAGAAGTTGGTAAAGCACCTACTAGAGTGGGTGTTATTTGACCAAACATCTCACCATGTGGGTAACCCATCATAATTGTGCCAAAAAATGATGGGACTTGGTGAATGCGCATTGCTTACAAGGAGTTATACAAAATTAAGTTGAATATTAGGTACCTCCTGCTCATGATAGATGATCTATTATATTAGTTGTAGCAAGTGAAATACTTCACTAAACTAGATTTAAAATCAAGTTAGCAACAAGTGTGAATCAAGGAAGAAGATGACATAAAATACTTTTTTCAAAACCAAATAAATTTTGTATAGGTGGTTGGTCATGCCATTTGGTATATGTAATGCAAAGGATGCATTTATGAGATTAATGAATGGTGTATTGCACCATTATCTAGATTCATTTGATATTGTTTATTTGGATGATATGTTGGTTTATATTGTTACCTACAAAGAAAACATCTCAAACTTGATGCATGTACTAGAGACTTTGAATAAACACCAACTCTTGGAAAATCTCAATAAATGTGAGTTTGCACAACAATATTTGGTGTATTTATGACATGTGATTGAAGGAGGGATCTCAAGACAAATCCTACTAAGATTGAGGCCATCATGAAGTAGCTAGTGCCTACAAATGTTTTTGGTTATGGGTTTCATTGGCAAAACACGATACTTGAGGAAATTCATAGATTCATTTTCATAACTAGCTACACCAATCCACACCATAATAGTGATTGGCAAGAATTTCTAGTGGGGAAAGGGTCAACAGAAGGCCTTTGAGGTGTTGAAGAAGAAAATTAGCCAATTACTAGCTCTTGCATTACCAAATTTTGGTCTCTCTTTAAAGTGGATACATATGTGAGTGGGTATGCTATGGGAGTAATCTTGAAGCAATGAGGAAGGCCTATATGCTTCCATCCTAAAGCATTTTATGGGTGTTGGGTATGTGGTATAAATTTTCATGACTATCCCAACATGCTATTAAAATGCATGATGAAAAGCAGGAAGGTCATAAGGGGGCAAGAGCATCCCGCCTTGTTTGAGGGTTTTAAAGATAATGCCATCAGAAAAAAATTTATCAGATGATTTTTGTGTCTACGTTTGACAATATTTGGCATACAATTTTATTAAAAGTTATTTTTTGATGCATGGTGGTTTTTCCCATGGTTTTGCACTTTCATTTAAAGAAGTATGGTTGTATTATAATCCAGGGTAAATGGATTGTTGGTTCATTTATGTTGCTAGATATATATGTTGTATTGTAACACTATATAGATGAATATATATTGAAAAAAGTCTTGATGGTTTTCTTGATATTGAGTTTTCACGATAAAATATTTGTGTTAATATGTGTATTTTCCATTTCATATTTTATGTTTTATTAATAAGTTATTTTTTTCAATTAATTATATAGAGTTAAAAACTACAATTGGTATGAGAGTGTTGGGTTGTGTTATATTCTTTCCATGACTAACCCACGTAGTTAACCGGGGGGTTAGAGGGGAGGTTGAGCCCCCTCCTTCATTGCGCTATTTGAGTAGCAGGGAGGTCACAGGGGGTTTGAGGGGTGCAGGTAACCCCAATCTATGGGGTCTGGGGTAGTGACCCGGAAAATTTTGTTTTTGGACCTTATATTAGGTTGGGTGGACCTACCTATGGTTTTGTGCATGATTTTTGCACATGGTTTTGGATGCGATGGTTTTCGGTCCATGGTATTGGATGCTTCGAAATGTATAAATATGTATTGTAAAATTGAAGGGAACATAAATGAAAAATCAAATGGTAGTCCTAGTTTTGGGATCCAGGGGGAAATCTCTGTGTATATGTGTTTTATGTGGAATGCTCTTGCATTATTTATTTTCTGTGTTTTAGAATTCATATGCAGGTAATTTCTGTATGTGGTTAAAACCTACATTTTGTATTGGAGTTGTTTTGGCTTCAAGGGGATGCCTTTGTTGCCAAGGGGTTTCGCTCGGGCCTGTAGTAGACCCTGTTCAGTGGGAGATCTGCGAGATCGATTCTCGTGGTGAAAGAAGATGGCAGACAGTGGAAAGATAGAGATCAAGAAATTTAATGGTCAGAGTTTTGAGTTGTGGAAACTCAAGATGGAGGATTTGTTGGTGGATAAATATCAGTGGATCGCGGTAGATCTGGGTACTAAACCAACTAGAGTGTCCGATGAATAATGGAAGAAGTTGGATCGGAAGGCAAAGAGCACAATACGATTGTGTGTCTTAGATTCAGTATTGTTGAATGTATCAGGGGAAGCTACAATGAAGGCTTTGTGGGACAAGTTAGGGACTTTTTACCAATCCAAGTCTCTGGTGAATAAACTATTCCTATGGAAAAGTTGTATAACCTGAGGATGAAAGATGGAGAGTCGGTGACAGAGCATATGAATGCATTTAATATTGTGGTAAGTTAGTTATTACCTGTTGATATTAAAATTTTAGATGAAGATAAGTGCATCAGTTTGTTGTGTTCTCTACAAAATTCGTGGGATAGTCTGATTATTGCAATAGGTAGCAATGCAATTGCCTTGCAGTTTGATGAAATTGTCTCATCCTTGCTGACAGAGGAGATGAGATGGAAAAATATGGAGAGCCAGAATGGTGATGCCTTGTCTGTACGAGAAAGGTCCCAGAACAGAAACAAAAATAAGTCATCAAGTGGGAGATCTAAATCTATAGGAAGATCTAAATCTCCAGGAAAACCTGTAAAGGTGGTTTGCTGGAAATGCGGAAAGGAAGGGAACTACAAAAGGGACTGTAAATCCAAAGCTCTTGACAAAGGAAAGGGATCTGATGATGCTCCTTTTGCAGAGGCGAAAACCACCTCAGATGAAGGTGGGGATGTGTACTTGGCTTCATCAAGTACACATGTAGATCATGAGGCATGGTTGATTGACTCAAGTGCATCCTTTCACTTCACTCCCCATAGGGAGTGGTTCTGCGAGTATGAGAAATA
>APFE031191753.1:72774-98442 GCA_000404065.3 Pinus taeda
TGTGGTGTTCAGAGAGGTAAAATATGTTATTAAACATGAAATCCAACCAAAGGAACCTGAGAAGATAGAGTTTGAGCTTAAGGAGGAAGATTGAGACTCTACAGTAGAGGAGGAATCAGAAGATGAAGAGCCAAAACTCTGGGTGTGAGAAGATCAGTTCGAGAAAGAAGGCAGCCAGAAAGGTCTAGTCCATCTACTTTCTGTTCAAATTTTTCTTTATCTATTACTGATGATGATCCCATAACTATGAAGGAAGTAGTAGATTTAGAGGATGACAAGCTCTGGAAAGAGGCCATGGTTGATGAAATGGTGTCTTTGCACAAAAAATGAGGCATGGGATCTGGTGGAGTTGTCGGCTAGAAGGAAACCCATTGGCAGCAAATGGATGTTCAAGAAGAAGACAAATGCAGAAGGAAAGGAGGAGAAATACAAAGCTCAGTTGGTAGAAAAACGTTATTCCCAGGTGTCGGGAATATATTTTGGTGATATTTTTTCCCCTGTTGCCAAGGTAACTTCTATTAGATTACTTTTATCTGTTATTGTTGCTTTTGATTTTGAGGTAGAACAGATGGATGTGAAGACAACATTTCTTCATGGGGATCTGGAAGAGGAAATCTACATGAAACAACCTGAAGACTTTGCGGTGAAGGGTAAGAAAGAACTGGTATGCAAGTTAAAGAAGTCTTTGTATGGGTTAAAACATTCACCAAGTATGTGGTATCAAAATTTTGATACATTTATACGGGGACTTGGCTTCACCAGAAGCACAGAAGATCACTGTGTGTATTTTAAATTAATTGGTGACCATGTTACTTATCTAGTCTTGTATGTGGATGATATGTTGCTGGTTGGAAATGACAACGAAATTATCTAGGATTTGAAGACCCAATTGTCCTCCAAATTCGACATGAAAGATCTTGGTGCTGCAAACTGTAGTTTGGGCATGGAAATTAAACGAGATTAGGAAAAAAGGAAGCTTTGATTAAACTAAAGGAAGTATGTCAAGATAGTACTACAGAGGATAATATGCAGTATAGTAAACCAGTGAAGGTTGTGTTGTGCTAAACAACAACCCCCAATTTCTTAAAAAATCTTTACATAAAATTTAAATAAGAAATGGGTCCCTTTAATTCAACTTAGATAAGATTAGTGTGTTCATAAATAAAATCGGTATTAACCCATCATAAGAAAAACCCTTATTAAAAGGATTAAGGTAAATGAATCATTTTAAAAGCCTTTCCAATGGAAATAAAAGTGTGACTTTAAAAATATATTAATATATTAAAAACTCTTCGTTATTGCGATAAAGCGATCGGAAGATCGCATATTGCAATAACAAAGGAAACATACACAAAGCCACAATAAACCTTATCCATTCTCTCCGATCCAAAAAAGTCGCAATCGGAAATTGGAGAAGCTAAATGCCAAGCACAATATAATGGAGCCCCTTAATTCCTCCAATGCGATAAAGCATATCGCAATCAGCAAATTGGCGATGACAACAACAAGCCAACACATAAACAAAGGAAGCCTCAAATCCTCTAATGTAATAGAGCATATCGCAATTGGAAATCGGCGAAATCGCATTGACAAAACAATAAAGCCCGAGTCCATTCTCGATTGCGATACATTAATTAGGTGTACATCTCGAAAATATATTTAAAATGGTTTGCATGCATTGTATCACCTTTCGGAGATCGGAGATATTTAAAGCAAGTGTTAAATCCTTTCCCTTGACGTTCCTGATCTCCGATTTACGATTTATCACTGATCATCCTGTTAACACCCCAACAAACTCTCCTCGGTTGTATCTCAGAGATGCTCAGGAACATTACAAAACTCAACAAAATGTTGGAAATGGATGAATGGAAAGAATGATGCTTGTTCAAGCCAGATAACTGCTTCTACTATGCTTAACTCCAGACATGGGTGAACACCCCTAGACTACAAGGCTTTAGACCATCAATCACTCACAGTTTAAGGAATTAGGTGAACATGGAGAATACTTATCACACCAGCAAATGCACAGGACCCTGTGCTGGCCGGCTGCAACCAGTAAAGATGTCTCCAAATCTATTTTCTAATGCACAAACATGATGACAGCTCTTTGGCATTAAGTAAATAGTAACCTGCATAACACATTCAATGATACAAATGAGATTCTAACATAGAGGTGGGATGACAACCCCTCGAATGCTAAATATCAAGAGCACATGAAATTGTATAACAGGCATAGCCTAGAACAAAGAAGAAATGGAAAGTGAGCAATTAACAGCAAAAGAAGCTTGTATTAGCTGAAAATGAAGACCAGACGCTGCAAGTATCAAAGTAGTTACAGTCTCCAGAAGTTTAACCTTACATCAAAACCAGAACCATCAACCCTCATCACATTGTGTTTTTGGGTATATATGGAGTTTGTTTTCAAAATATTATGCTATCCTATACGAGGAGGGGTCATAATGGACCACCAACTACATTAACTATCTAAAATGGGCCACTGCTACGATCTTCTACTTCAATGAATGAATTTGACATTCTTCGGTAATTTGTTGTACTTCTTGATCAGGTGGAGCGTAACATGTATGAAATTCCATAACCACTGATTGTGTTTGCATGCTAGAGGTTTGTCCTTCTCGTCCTCCTACCACATTGCTCTTGAATGCAGTTGTTGATGAGTAATTGTGCTGAGTACAGGTAGCTGGCCACCTTCGTCCGTCGGGAGCACAGAACAATCAAGGGTAGTGTACTGCATGGCGGTTGAAAGATCTGGTCAGCGGAGCAAGATCGGCCGTCGGATGAAACATATGGATGGCAGAGATCTTTTGGCAGAGGTACCGGGAGATACAGTCAGCAGAATGGACACAGGCTGTTGGATCGCGAGCAGGTAGATCCAACGGTCATCGGGCGTCGAAGGTACGCGGGGTTTAATGAACACGGATGGGGGACGGGCAGTAAGCAATATTTCCCATACCGCTTTTCGGAGGTGGGTGGTAAATGTACAAAGGCGAGCAATCACATCCATCGACCAACGCGTGGCAGACGTGATAGGAGGAAAACCGCTTTACTTGTGGTTTAATGCGTGGGTAGTTGGTGGGAACGGGAGGAGTGACTATCGTCCAATCACGGGGGAAGATGATTGGATGGTGGGGACTGGTTGCGCGAGTTTCTGCGATGGGAGCCGTTATATCAAGGTAGCGAAGATCAATGGTTGGGGTTACAGGGAGGCTTTATTAAGGCGAGTGGGCATGTGGGCGCGGGTTAAGCGCCTGGGGCTTAAAGAAAAGGGGCTTATGCAGGGTTACAGAAGTAAAAAGAAGATCATAGGGGTATGAAAATATGTGCAGGGGTGAAGGGGAATAAGGGAGATGACCGGTGTAGACCTTTTCTGAGCAGAAACCGAGGAAATGAGCTTACTTAGGCCCCTTGAACATTAGCAACCTGTAGCAGAGCTAACACTGGCTCTTTCTGGGGATGAGATCCTCCCTGCGAGGTCTCAAGAACCTGCAGATCAATGCCTTTCTAATGAAAACAAATTAGCCAAAATTTCCTAGTGTTCCATTGGGCATGAAGTCTATTGATCTTACACTAAAACTGCTAAAACAACATATTTACACTTTTAAGGCCGGAAACCTTAAAAAACATAAACTTTCAGAAAACGCCCATTCACTGGGCCATCAAAAACTGCATCTCCTTCCATGCTTTTCAACATGAAGTTATTGTTCCCTTAGATCTGAGAAATGATAAAAGGCCCTGTTCAGAAAGCATCAAATTTCCCATGATTGCCTTTCTTTTCTTTCAGTGCATCCCATTTCAGGACCAAGCCTCCAACTTGAAAATTATCTGCCTTTGTCCTCCTGTCAAAAGCTTCCTTGATCTTTTTATGATGTACTGTAGACTTTTCAACCAATTGTTCTTTAATCTGATGTACCTCTGCCAAATCAGTGATCCTTTTAGCCATGTCTTCTTCCTCATTTTGTTCTTGTTGCAGGAACTTTGCCACAGGGAGGGTAAGCTGAATGGGAAATACTGCCTCTGTGCCATACACCAGCTTGAATGGAGAATTTCTTGTGGATCTCTTAATGGTCACTCTGTCAGCCCACAGTGCATACTTGAGCTTAGAATCCCAATTCTTTTTGTTGTCCTCTAACATTTTTTTGATTATCCTTATCAGGATTTTGTTAGAGGATTCTGCTAGACCATTGCCTTTAGGATAATATGAGATGGAATGAACCAATTTAATCCCCATTGTATTGCACATGTCCACCAATTATTTTGCCATGAAGTCTGTTGCATTATCTGTGATTAATTTATGTGGGCAACCAAATCTTGTGAAGATATTCTCTATCAAAAACTTCATGACCACATTATGATCATCCTTTCTGGTAGGGATTGCTTCAATCCACTTAGTGAAGTAATTAGTGGCTCCTAGGATCCATCTGTGTTGGCCAATAGAATGTGGATTGATCTCTCCAATGAAATCCATGCCCCACTGCTGAAAAGGTCCTTTTGCATGTATTGGTTTTAAGGGAAGAGACTTCAATTGTTGTTTCCCTTCAAATATTTGTCACCTGTCACAAGATTTAACAAATGAAAATACATCAGAAAATAAAGTGGGCCAATAGTACCCAACTCTGAGGATCTTATGGGCAGTGGTCTTCCAATAATGGTGTCCTCCACACATGCTGGAATGAAATTGCCACATAACTTCCATTGACTATTCTTTGTCCAGACACCTCAAAAACATTCTAGATGGATCCCTCTAGTAGAGCAGATTTTCATTAATGCAATATTTAGCTGCCCTAAGCTTAATAGTTCTGGCTTGACTTGTGCTTGAGCCTGGAGGGATTTCTAGCTTCAACAAAAATTTAACTATTGCAGAATACCAATCACAAGAAACTAAATTTTCTGCCACTGATTGCTTTCTCTCTGGTTGAGCTGCTTCCTCTTCTTCTGTTTGACTGTTTTCTGAATTCGAGCACATGAGGTTTATGTCCAATATTCTGCAATTTTCTTCAGCTAATAACCTGGCAAGGCCCTGACCTCTGAGAAGCTTGGTGGGCTTTAGTTTATATTAAATTCAATCATCTTTGCAACCCATTTAACCCTTCTTCCATCAGCATCAGGTTGTGTTAAGACATCTTTTATTTCAGCAGAGGGTACATATGCAATTATCTTGGAATGCAGAATGTAAGCTATGAAAGATTTCAAAGACTTGATAAGTGCATATGCTTGTTTCTCAATAATATCATACCTCAACTCAGCATCCCTTAAGGTTTTGCTGAAAAAGGCCACTAGATGCTCTGAGCCTTCTTCATCTACTTGGAATAAAACTACTGCAAGGGTGTCTTCAGAGGCAAATGAAAATATATGGAACTCCCTGCTGTAATCTGCACTACTTAAAGTGGGAACTTTCGTAATGGCTTTCTTAATAGACTCAAAGGATCTTCTTGCTGCCTCAATCCATTTGATCTCTGACCCCTTTTTCAACATGGAGGTAATATGCTTCACAAGTTTTGCAAAATTCGGGATAACCTCCTTACAAAGTTTATTTTGCCTAGAAGGACTGAATATCCTTCTTTGATCTCGGGACAGACAAAGTCTGTATTGCTTTTATTCTTTCTGGGTCAATTCGGACACCTGGAGAGCAGAAACAATATGTCCCAACAACTTACCTTCTTCTAAAGCAAACTGTGACTTTTTAGGATTGACTGAAATCCCAAACCTTCTGCACTTCAAGAACACTTTCTTCAAATGCTGCAAGTGGTATTGATGGCTACTGGAGTATATTGTTATATCATCAAGGTAGATGAGGACAAATTTATCCTTCTCTCCCACAAATGCTATATCTATAGCTCTCTGAAAGGTGGCTCCAGCATTCATCAGTCCAAAAGGCATCTTGGCATACATAAAAGTGCCCAAAGGAGTGGTGAATGCAGTCTTTTCTTGATCATCTAGATGTACAGCAACCTGATTATACCCTGAAAATCCATCTAGAAACGACATGACTTTGGCTCCCGAGACCTTCTGCAGCAAATGCTCCATCTTGGGTAGAGGATAGTTGTATTTCTTAGAGCATTTGTTTAGGTTTCTGAAATCAACACAGAGTCTGTTTTCTCCACTTTTCTTCCTCACCACTACCAGGTTGTCTACCCACTTAGAATATCTAAGGGGAACAAACAAACCTATAGTGGTAGCATAACTAACCTAGCTATCAATTCCTCTAGATACAAAAAAGAAAACAAACAAACAACCAACCAACCAACAAAAAAATACTTACAAATTCAAATAAGTAAATTATATTTAATTAATCATTTCAACTAATTAATTTAGACATTAAGATGCCTCAATCCTTGCAATTTGAATTTAAATTTTAAAATATTTAAATTCCTTAAATCAATGTAATTCATTTTCTTATTATTATATTTTTTAAAAATAATAAACAATTTTTTTTGGCAGAAAAGATATATGTTATATAATAAAATTCTTTCTTTTACTTGTATTATAACCATAAAAAAATATCAAATTTATAAATATTTTATTATTATTTTTAAAAAAGTATTTTAAATCAAAATTATAAATACAAATATAAATTTATTTTATTTTAATTTTAAATCTATTGAAATTATTTTTTTTAGATTGTATTATATTTCGTTATTTAATTACACATAATGCCTATGCTTTTTTCAACTGCACAAATTAATTACACATTTCCATTATACTAAATCAATTATCTTTTAATCTTTTCCTCGCCACCTATCATTCCCAAGGTTTCCTCCAAGGTAGTGTATTTTGCTCCTCTAGAATTTGTCTGGTCACCTTATGCTATAAACGGTCTAAACTTTGTCTTGTCACCTAATGCTATAAACCACTAATATGATAGAGCATTTTTCTTTTAGGACATCCTTCCTCTTAAACTGAATAAGGTGATATTCAAATACTTTATTGGTGATATTCAAATACTTTATTGAAGTTACATAATAAAATATATTTTATGGTTAATACTAAAATATTATTTTTGTTATAAATATTATTTTAATACTATAAGTTAATTTTATAAAAGAATTACACAATAATGTGTGTTTCTTTTTCATAGATTATATAAGTTCAAAATTAGAGAGTATTAAAAGTATGTACACGTTCCACTTTGTAAACTTTAGTAATAAAATCTCTAAATATAACAATATTTTATTTGTGTTTTTAACATATTCTTAAAAAAATATTTTGATTAACTCACCATTGAATAAAGAGTTGATTTAATAATTTTTTTATTTTTATTTTTTATTTTTTCTTGAATACAAGATGGATTAATCTATATGTTTATAAGACTTCCTTGCAACAACTTATATGTGTCCTTTCTTTATTATTTATCATTAATGTAAGGTCTTATCCTTCCATCGCTTATTGCATCAAGGAGATTCTATGCATACCTTATATGATATTGGGTTTATAACTAAATGGGTTGTAATGTGTTTGCACTGTACAATAGTTATCAATAGTTATGGTTGTGTGTAAGGCCCTTCCTTCTACACGAGTTTATGGAGTTTATTACAAGGTTAAGTAATGTTTAGCATATTCCTAGTCGTGGTGGACATATTAATATTTATTCATATGAAATGTTCCATCGGTGACTGAATGGTTATGGTACTATGTTTTAAACTCATCAATGGTAATATTAAATTCAATCATCTTTGCGACCCATTTAGCCCTTCTTCCATCAGCATCAGGTTGTGTTAAGACATCTTTTATTTCAGCAGAGGGTACATATACAATTATCTTGGAATGCAGAATGTAAGCTATGAAAGCTTTCAAAGACTTGATAAGTGCATATGCTTGTTTCTCAATAATATCATACCTCAACTCAGCATCCCTTAAGGTTTTGCTGAAAAATGCCACTAGATGCTCTGAGCCTTCTTCATCTACTTGCAATAAAACTACTGCAAGGGTGTCTTCAAAGGAAAATGAAAATATATGGAACTCCCTGCTGTAATATGCACTACTTAGAGTGGGAACTTCCGTAATGGCTTTCTTAATAGACTCAAAGGATCTTCTTGCTGCCTCAGTCCATTTGATATCTGACCCCTTTTTCAACATGGAGGTAATATGCTTCACAAGTTCTGCAAAATTCGGGATAACCTCCTTACAAAGTTTATTTTGCCTAGAAGGACTGAATATCCTTCTTTGATCTCGGGA
Source organism: Pinus taeda (assembly GCA_000404065.3). NCBI lineage: Eukaryota > Viridiplantae > Streptophyta > Pinopsida > Pinales > Pinaceae > Pinus > Pinus taeda. The sequence goes on from APFE031191753.1 coordinate 80,965, forward strand.
CAGACAAAGTCTGTATTGCTTTTATTCTTTCTAGGTCAATTCGGACACCTGGAGCAGAAACAATATGTCCCAACAACTTACCTTCTTCTAAAGCAAACTGTGACTTTTTAGGATTGACTGAAATCCGAAACCTTCTGCACTTCAGGAACACTTTCTTCAAATGCTGCAAGTAGTATTGATGGCTACTGGAGTATATTGTTATATCATCAAGGTAGATGAGGACAAATTTATCTTTCTCTCCCACAAATGCTATATCCATAGCTCTCTGAAAGGTGGCTCCAGCATTCATCAGTCAAAAAGGCATCTTGGCATACATAAAAGTGCCCAAAGGAGTGGTGAATGCAGTCTTTTCTTGATCATCTAGATGTAAAGCAACCTGATTATACCCTGAAAATACATCTAGAAACGACATGACTTTGGCTCCCGAGACCTTCTGCAACAAATGCTCCATCTTGGGTAGAGGATAGTTGTATTTCTTAGAGCATTTGTTTAGGTTTCTGAAATCAACACAGAGTCTGTTTTCTCCACTTTTCTTCCTCACAACTACCAGGTTGTCTACCCACTTAGAATATCTGAGGGGAACAATGATTTTGGCAGCCAGTAGTTTCTTGATTTCTTTTTCAATCAGAGGAAGGAGCAAGGGGTTTATTGGTCTCAGTTTCTACTTGAAAGGGATGGTGTCTTTCTCTAGAGGAACTTTATGCTACATGATCTTCTTATCATATGTTTTCAGGTTGCTATATCCCCATGAAAAGACATCAACAAATTGCTTCATTAAATTGCAGTATTCAGTACTTTGATCAACAGATAGATGAGTGGACAAATTTATGTGTCTAGGCTAACCTGGACTTCCTATATCATGCTTACAGACTACAGATTGGTATTCTTTTTGAGCAGCCTTGTAAGGGACATCATTCAGGTCAAACAACTTTTCTAAAGGAACTAGACCCTTAGGTATATGATTGTTGGGCAGTTGGACAATGCTATCTTTACCAATTTTATTTCTAAGCTAGGATTGGGGATTTTCTTCCAAGGCTTCATTCTCTTGGTCAATTTTCATTTCAGAGAATTCATCAATGACTTGCAAGAACCTATTCACTTCATCATCATCTTCAAAAACTTTCCAATGCTGGACATTATGAGGCAATGATGGTCTATACTTCATTTGTACTTCATAAACTAGTCTGCGAGGCATGGGAGGGATGAACATGCTAGCGGACACAGCAAGGGAATCAACAAGCTGATTTTTGGCTCTAGGAATGTATGAGATACAAAAATTATCAAAAGAATCTTTGAGTCTCCATACCTCATCTCTATATGCTTTTAGCCTTGGGTGCTTTGCTTGAAATGTTCTGTTTACTTGCTAAATGATCAGATCAACATCTCCAAACACCTTTACGCTTCTGATTCCTCTATATTTAACTGCGTTCAGACCCAATATCAAAACCTCATACTCTGCTATATTGGTTGTGACTTGGAAGGCCAGTTTAAAAGAAAATTGTGTACTTTCTTGTTGTGGAGATACCAGCACCACCCCTGCTCCTGCAGTCTCCCTGGAACATGCTCCATCAAAGAACATCTCCCAAACCTGACTTCCTTGCTCTTCCTCGGCCTGAATAATCGGTTTCCTCATCTGCATTGAGTCCTTCTGAGATTCTTTTATTTGGCGAATACATGCTCCAAAATCAGTGTCCAAAACATAAATAGGATGATTAGAAGGATTGTTCTCATCACTAATGATGTATGCCAGTTGTGCTTCTCTGTATAATCTCCTGCTTTCTCCTCCAAAAACTGGGACAATGGTATAAGATAAATCATTCTGTAATGTCCCACCTAGTCTCTTAATCCACCCTCTAGACAACAACATGCCAAACTTAGGAGGGACATCTGCTACCACAATGTCCATTACCATGCTCTTCACGGCAGCTGAGTTAGGGTAATGGCTAAATATTTGATCAATCCTAAGCATTTCACTTTCCTTGAATCAAATGATAATAAATCATGATATGGTCTGGTGATGTCAAGGCCTAACTCTTCCATGACAGCTTTTGGCATCAGATTGTGGCTAGCCCCTGTGTCCAGCAGGCAGTTGTGGAGGATTTTATCATGAATGGTCAAGGAGACATAAAAAGATGGAGAATTATCATTAGCAACTTCAGTCATTGGACTAAGCACAACTGCAGGCCTATCATCTTGCAAATTGACAGAGTCATTGGAGGTTTGTGTGGTTTTCAGCTCAAGAGCTTCGAGGATAGGCTTCCTAAACACTTCACTCTTTACAAGTTCTAACAGAGGCACAAATATTTTTAACTTCTGAACTCCTGCTTCAAAGCTGAAAGGGGAAGGTGACTTATCAGAACCTCTTACCTCTTGAACTGGTGTTTAGAGGATGACTGGATCAGCTGCTGGTTTCTTCTATCTGGTATTATGTGACTTTGTTTGAACAACAACTCTTTCGGCAGGATTCTCCTTGGCATTATTTGCATGTGACCTCAAATTATATATTTGTTGTTCACCAGTCTGCAAAATAGCCTTTCTGTCCCACTCTTGACTGGTTTGGTCCTGCAGTAATGCTTCTTCGTATTCAACCAATGTCAAGAAGGCAACACTGCCTTTATCTTCCATGCAATGTATTTCATCCTCTTCTTCAAATTGTTCCTCCTCCATGACTACATTTTGAAAAGGAGCTTTAACTTTCTGTTCTTCATTTGGTTCTTTACCCCTCTGAAAGATTTGTAGTTGTTCATTTGCTCTTCTGAATGAGTTTGAGTTTCTTGGATTAAGCTCCGTATGTGGAAGTGGGTAGTTTTCATGAAAGGCTAGTTTCTATCGATAAATTTATACAACGAATGATTATTTTCGGAATTTAGTCTTATTTAGATGGTTTAAATAAAAGATTATTTTTAATGTTTTATGGTGATATTGGATATTTGAGAATTTCAAAAATATTTGAATCAAAATTTATTTTAAATATGGGATAATATGTAATAGTTATTTTGGGAATTTAGTTGTATTTAGATGGTTTAAATAAAAGTTTATTTTAATTGTTTTATGGTAATATTGAATATTTGAGAATTTTTTTTTTTTTTTTAAATGGTTATCACATGATCATGTTAAAAAGGTTGAAATGAAATGAAATATATATTATATATATATATATATATATATATATATATATATATATATATATATATATATATATATATATATATGATGGTGGTGGTGGTGGTTAACGTTCACTGATACCAAATTTTGGTATATCCTACTTAAAGAAACGAATTATTTAGTTTGATTTAAGATTTTATTACTATACTCAAAAAGTTTGGAGAGAAGCCTTCCAAGCTTTAATGTGGTTGTATGCGGGGCACTATAAGAGGAAGTGATTTTCATCCTCAATGTTCATATTCTCACAGAGATGTGAGAACCTTTCCATCTGTGGTGTTTTAGGAACTGCCCGTATTCTCACAAAGATGTGAGAACCTTTCCATCCATGGTGTTTTAGGAACTGCCCAACTACCCGTTTCACAATGGAGCTCATGAGAGTTCGTTCTAATCTTGGCTATATTAATTTTCTTCTTTGAGTTAGTTAAAACAAAGAATACTTCTGATCTTCTAGGGTGGGGTTGATGACCTTCCTATATATATATATATATATTATATATATATATATATATATATATATATATATATATATATATATATATATCTATATATATATATATATATATATATATATATATATAGATATATATATTAAATATATATAATATTTTATTAAATAAAAATTATACTCTACTTCAATTTTTATTAAATAAAAATTTTATACCTCTACTTCATAATACTAATTTTTTTTACTTTTTAGTTATCAAAATTATAAAGATTTTGGATTTTTTTTAATAATTTGAAATAGAAAACTAAAATTAATTTTGAAATAATTTTTTGGATTTTTAATTGTCGAAGGTTTTTTATTTTAACATAAAGTTTGTAATTTTGACAATGTAAAAGGATCGGAAGGTCAGTGTTGCGACAAAGATTTTGAAACTGAGATCTAATGTGGTTGTACCCAGGGCACTCTAAGCGGAAGTGATTTTCATCCTCGATGTTCATATTCTCACAAAGATGTGAGAACCTTTCCATCAATGGTGTTTTAGGAACTACCCAATGACCAGTTTCACAATGGAGCTCATGAGAGTTCATTCTAATCTTGACTATATTAATTTTCTTCTTTGAGCTAGTTAAAACAGAGAGATACTTTTGATCTTCTAGGGTGGGGTTGATGACATATATATATATATATATATATATATATATATATATATATATATTTATTAAATAACAATTTTATACTCTACTTCATAATACTAATTTTTTTTACTTTTTAAAGATTTTGGAATTTCTTTAATAATTTGAAATAGAAAACTAAAATTAATTTTGAAATATTTTTTGGATTTTTAATTGTCGAAGGTGTTTTATTTTAACATAAAGTTGATGAGGATCTGTTGATTTTTTTTTATTTTTTAATTGACTTGTAGATTGATTCTCAAGGGAATATGCTCAACATATCATTAGTCTGAATGCTTATCATTCTCAATGGAATGTGCTCAACATATGGTTAGTTTGAATGCTTATCAAGGGTTGTAGTGTGTTACAAAGTTTCTTAGGTTGCATTTACTTTTAATAAATTTAAAAAATTAGGTTCATGCCAAGTGGCCACCCGCCCACCAATTTCCTAGGGATTTGAGATTATTCTAATTCTAATAAGCTCCTCCATCATAAGTTCATCGTTATTATTTATATAATAACATTTATTTATATATAAGTACATTTTATTTAGCAAAATGGTCCATTACTTTTAATAAATTTAAAAAATTAGATTGGTGCCAAGTGGCTCCCCGCCCACCAATTTTCTAGGGATTTGAGATTATTCCAATTCTAATAACTTCCTCCATGATAATGAATGTAAACAAATTTTATTTAGCAAAATAGTCTATTTTACAATAAGATGTTAAGTTAAAGTTAACCCATAACTTTTTTATACATAGTTAATCAAGTAAATGCGTGCATTGGTAAGGCATTCTTGGTGTTGCAATAATTTTTTTTGTTATATTTGTGAAGCTTTCGACTATATCAACTACACACCATGTCATACGTTGACCGTTACAACCCACCCTTATTTATTGTGTCCTAGTACCTTTGTATTCTTTCCTCTCTCATCTCTTGTTTCAATTATTGTCTTAAAAGTTTACCGCTAGTTTCACAATTTGTCTTCATTGAATTCCTATTCATTTCTTTTCATCTGCAATATATCGTTCTAGAACTAATGTTTTTCCTCGTTATACTTTATATTAAAATTCTCTTTCATACAATTTAGAATCTAAGGTTTTTATGTCTTCTTTTCAAATATTTCTTTGCTCATATAATTATTTTGTCTAATCCATATTTTGGTCAATTTTATTAATAATAATTTATTATATTTATTTCTCTCATCTCTTGTTTCAATTATTGCCTTAATAGTTCCCCCATAAATTATCTTCATTGAATTCCTTTTCATTAGCAATTTAGATATCATTCTAGACCTCAAATTTTTATTCCTCAATATACTTTATTATTAGCATTCCTCTTTATACAATTTTATTATTAAAATTCATCTTTACACAATTTACAACTTATGGTTATCATGCCTTATTTCTTTGCTCATGTACTTCTTAATATAATTTATTTATTTATTTCTAATCCATGCTTTTGTCAATTACTTAATCTCTTTTATCAATAGGGTTTTATTATTTTTATTTTTATATTTTTATATTTAAAATTCGAAATAACAACTTCCTCACCGAATTCTTATACTTTATTATTAAAATTCTTTTTATACCATTTAGAATCTATAGTTATTGTGTTTATTATTTCTTTTCTCATATAATTCTTAATAGAATCTTTTTATTTCTAATCAATTCAATTACTTAATCTTTTTATCAATAAGTTTTTAGTACATTTATTATATTTAAAATTCTTAATCTCACTTTTTTTATACTCTTTTAAGAGCCAACTTTCTTTTAAGAAATCCCCAATCTTATTCATTTTTCATATCCCATTCTAATCTTTTTCTGGTTGGTCACCAAAATTGTCCTTGGTCTAATATATTCGTTATTCAGTGACCGTTATTTAATTCTCAATTGACCATTAGACCAATTGACTTATATTTCAATAATTGTTCCTATAAAAGGTTCTCCAACACTCGTTTACTCACAAGATTCTCATTGGCCCCTGATGATGGATGGAGTCACAATTTGAAACGTTGGATGAATCAACCATATTACACAATTTACTCACAAGATTCTCATTGGTCCCTGATGATGGATGGAGTCACCATCTGAAACGTTGGATGGATCAACCATATTACACAGTTTACTCACAAGATTCTCATTGGTCCCTAGCGATGGATGGAGTCACCATCTGAAGATCAACCATATTACACAGTGCGATTCCGGAAATATCTAACAATATTAATGTGGTTGTACTAGTTATATAAAAGAAGTTAAAATGTGTGGACAGATTATTTATCATTGAGAACAAATAGATTTAAGTTTAAAAAAAAAAGACATTGAAAATTATGATTTCAAAAGATGAAGAAAATTATATAATTATTATAAAGAACAATTAAATTAATGAAATAATGAAGCACAATGGAAAAAAAACTCACAATATAAAGCATTAATAAATAATCATTATGAAAAAATTCAAAATAATTTTATAAAAACGATGAAACAGTAAAAATAAAATAAAAACATAACATATTGATTAAAAAAATTATAAAAACACCAAAGTAAGAAAAATAGATAAATTATGTGTGTGTGAGAGAGAAAAGAGAAAAAGAATCATAAAAGAGATCACCTCATTTAATAGCCCTTATCTTAATTCTCAACAAAACAAAAAATAGAACAATTAAGGAAAAAAGAAAAATAATGAAAGAAAAGAAATCGTATAATTTGATAAACCACCCCTTTATAATGAATTTCTTTTAATTTTAAAATTATTTATTCTTGATAATATGTGGAGGCTCTACTTAAAACATAAGATGTTTAAGAAAAAATTTACATAATTAAAATAACTAATTGTGAAAATCTACATATTAAGATTATATTTTTTATTTTAATGAGGTTGCATAAGGATGTTTAGTTTTTTCTAAACCATTGGGGTAAAGGTGGATATCATTTTGAAGAATAAATATAATATTAAAAATATTATTACTTCCAAATTTAAGGCTAAGTTGTGGGACTAGAAAGAGTTAGAGGGAAAAATGAGACTAATGTATTATAAGGAGGTGGCTAACCCCAATCTAGAAAACCAATTTTATCTTTTTGTCTTGACCAGTGTTAACAAGAAAATGAACATTGCCAAAATAAGAACTAATTCTCATGAAGTTCATAGTGAAATCAAGCATTGGTCTATCTCCAAAACAACTTGGGACTAAAGAGTTTGTCACCTTTGTGATACTAAGAAGGTTGAAGACGGAAAGTACTTTCTCTTAAATTGCCTGGGGCTTACTCACATCAACTCTAATTTTCAAAATCTTTCCCACACTACCAACTTTCTTGACTTGCTAAGTTAGGAAAAACAAGATCATCTAAGAACACTTCTCTCCCTTTAAAACTCTCAATTAATCTATTACTTTCTTAAATTCTGATAAACCATATTAATTCTAGTGAACATTAATCATCACCATCAGATAAAAATATTATTTTTTAATATATATATTTGTTTATTTATTAATTATATTTTCCGATTAATAAAATTATATATAGTAGAATTAAATTATAAAAAATATATTTGGAAAATATTTAATTCTCTTTTATATAAATATAATAATTTTAACATTTTAAAAATTATAATAATTTGAGCATTTTAAAAATTATAAATTTTAAATAAAAATATTTAGAATTAAATTTAAATAATAATATATTAATAAAACATTTAAATAAAAATTTTAATAGTTTTTCCCTTATAACCTCAAACACGTTTAACCATATATATAAATAAGCAATTTCCAATATGCAAGAGGTTGTTGGGTAAATTTTAATTTTTAAATTTTGACAAGTATAGTTGGACCATATATTAAGTAATTGTTTTTAATTTCCATTTGGAAAATCCAATATATTAGTTGTTGGGTAAATTTTAATTTTTAAAATTTTATAAGTATAAATAATTTATAAAGATTTTTTTTAATTTGTGGATATATTTATTAATTAAAAGGAGAATATATAGCTATTAAAATGTAAGTAGTTTCACTCTGACCAATGTTATCTCCATATTACAAAAAAATAGCAGGAGACAAGCTAGAAGCACCAAAAGACAAACAAAATTAGAAGAACGTTTGTGACCATACTCAATCATCAGAAGTGATTGACGCTGGATTATCCGGCCCAGTGCTGGAGGGGGAGGGGGGCGATATGAACATCTAACATGTTGTTTTCAAAGTGAGCAAGTCATGTTTCTAGCTTATCGATCTTCTCTGCTAGCAAATTTTTCCCCTGCCAAACCACCATAATCATTTCTCTGGCATGGCATTGAAAGTATTGCAGTTGGTTTAGCGTGGCCATGAAAACCTCATGCTCTTCCTTTCTAATCTTGTCGTATGCTTCCAGACGATCCAGAACTGACTAAAGAAAACCATGTTGAGCAATAGAGCGGTTTTGTAGGCCAACAACTGTACGCCTTAGAAGACCTGCATGCCCCTGCCTGCTACTCTAACCTTACATGCCTATTCCATGACCATGATTCACACTCTCATTCCTACCGCTGCAAGTTTCACGTCGACCCCGCACGAAACCCGCACCTCCTTTTCCACCTCGAGCACTAGACGACGACTTGTCAGCACCACCAACGACATGCCCTCCTCGCTTAGACCTTACAATAGCCCTTTCTCCTAGCGCACCTCCATCTCACTACCTGAGCCACACTGATTGGACGAGTCGACCATCTGCAGGGGTTGGGAGCAAGAACTCTGCAATACAGGTTTCTTGGTGAATTCCCAAGAAGACACCCCCAAGACGAGAACTACAACGCTCATCACAACCTCCCGACAAACTATGTGCCAAAGCAAGCCTGGCGCCAGCCCCGAATCAACCAACATGAGCCTCCCCTTCGGAATTGTCAGCCACCACACACCATCCAGGAGGGAGACAACCTTGGCCACAACTAAGTTTTGTGTCAACCAAACCAAAGAATCTTCCTCTCCATTGTCAGGGGAAACACTTGGAAGTAGAGTCGTGCACTGACTGACTTAACTTAAGAGCACAGTGCCCTCGAGAGCCTAACCAAAGCCAAGTAAAATCTGGAGTAAACACCACCAGACCCTCCAATGACCTCCGAGACCAAATGATAGTCACCCAATTGAGAAAACTGCTAGCCAAACTTTTGGCCACGCTCGAAATAAGTTAACCCAAAGCCTTGCTACCTCCATTTCTAGCAATTTTCCTGCTCGAGGCCCAGGAGATTATACCCCAACACACATGCGTCTTAGATGGCCAGGAAAAAACTGGAGATATGAGGATGACCAAAAATCCCGCTACAGACAAAAGACCTAGGCACCACCCTAATCACAAAGAACACTCAAAGAAATATCCATCGAGCACCACAAGAATGGACACCAAGTCTGGCCACCTTACCATGCAAATTGCCCACAACCCGCTCACAAAGGCAATGAGCTGGGCACATGCACTCAAACTTGAAGCTTTTGCTATCCATACACAATAGAGGAAGCGGCGACGTTTTTCTCCATCGCTCTAAGATTACCCGAGGGACGAAGAACCAAGCCAAACTACGGTTGCTCAGACCAAAGTCTACCAACCTCCACAATGCCAACCCAATATAACCTACAATAGCCCCAACAATCACCATTAATTTCCTTACCTAACTAGCACACCTTCATGCGGAGGACAAATGAAATCTTTCACTCCTCGCAGATCCTTTCAATTTACACCTTATGTAATGGGAGGTCAGATTATCTGTCCTCTTCCCCATCTGTCGTATAGGACCCTTTATTGTCCACATGTCGAGCATGTCTCAGAGACCAACACCATCATTGGGGTTAAAAAATTAAATTAATTTTATTGAGTCGACAGGCTCATTCAACAGCTTAGTATGATGTGTAATGTTGTCTGTATGTCATCAAAGTTGAATTTTTGCTCATCTCAGTAAAAAAAAATCTAAAAATAAATAAAATAATTATACAAAACATTTAAATAATGTCGACTCATCAAAAAATTTGCACCTGAAAAAATTAGATGCCTCTCAGCTCATGTTAGGTCTATATTTAAAATGGATCTATGCTGATAATATAAATTATATTTAAAAAATAATTAGTTATATAAAAATTTAAAATGTGAATTAGTTGATGATAAAATGTGTTATTAATAATTTTCTTACAATATTATTACAATTTAATTATTTATGTCATTAATTAAAAAAAATACAAACCAAAACAAATGTTTTGGTTTGTGAAATTGTAAAAAATACTAAACAGAAAATTTTATCAAACAACCTTAATTTTTTTTCTTTTTAAATATAATCTTATTAAAATATTATTCTAGTTTGTATTAACTAACGGATCTTGAATAAGCCAAATTATGCATCTCTAATCAATCGAGTCATTCTAGGCACTGTTGATATTTCCATGTCTTTTTGGTTTCAGTTAACTTATGATTTTTCTATTTCGCTTGGAATTTACGAGTGCTCTGGCATAATGTCTTGCATAATAAATCTTTTTGTATTTATGTTATTAAATCTTTTTGTATTTATGTTATTAGTATATGGACATATGGGACAATTAGTTGATTAGTATATGGAGATATGGGACAATTAGTCTAGCTGAGCCGAGAGGCTCATTCTACAACCTAGTATGAACTTCTTTAGAGTGCAAATTACAAAAAGTTTCACTGTTTAAACAAAAATACAATTTAAACAATGAAAATTTACACATTATATTTTGCACTCTAAATAAGTTTGCACGTGAAATTTGGTCCCTCTGGGCTCATGTTAGATCCTTACTTAAGATGGATCCATGCTCTATTTTTATTTTAAAGGTGAGTATATGGACATACAAACTTACACATCCCCTCTTATGAGTCTATGGGCTCAATGAGTCTCTCGGCTCAATAAAAATAAAAATTTAAAAGTACGTTCTAAATAGAAAAATAATGTTAGTTATAATTTTTTTTTAAATGCTATAAAGTAATTAAAATTAAAAAAAAAAAGAAGTGTGAATGAGATGTTTAAATCTTATACTTTTCAAAAATATTTCAACAAAAGATTTAAATAACATATTTGAAGATCTATTTTAACTAATTTATGTCGATATGAACTTTATGTATGTCTATATATAGAAAAAATATATGGTTAAAATTTTTATTTGGTCCTATGTATACTCTATTTAGCATTCAAAAATACTATCTAAACAATGAAAAATAACATATTGTATTTTGCACTATGTTTGTCCGTCTTAAAATAAAAATTAAATAAAATCTTCTTTAAATAGAAAAATAATATTGCTATAATAATAATAATAAATGCTATGCATATTTAATTAGTTGTCCTTAAGACGTAATATAATTTCATCTAAAGTAAACCTTATACACAAATATTTAAGATATTTAAACCTTACACTTTGCAAAAATATTTTAACATGTGATATCAACTTCATATATATCTATATGTATAAAAAAATATTAAAAGAAAATATTTTAATGTTGTATGAATAAATTATTTTAATATGAATTAATATTGACGTATACTTAAATTATCATGGTCCTGATGATGAACCTAGATCTAGATTCTAAATGTGTGGATCCTTTGTTCTCTATGTGATTTCTCTGGAAAATTTGAACATTATAATATATTAATAACAAAAAAATGAGTTTAATTTGCGTTGATAAAATGGTTCAATGCACATGTTATGTAATCTTCGTCATATTCAAAAATACAATTTAAACGATAAAAAATTACACATTTTCTTTTGCACTTTAAATTAAGTTTGCACTTGAAGAAATTTGATCCCTCTCAGCTTATGTTAGATTTGTATTTGAGATGATCTACGCTAGTTTCTAACAAAGAGAAAAATATTTTCCCTCTTGGTTTGAGTTAACTTACGGTTTTTATACTTCACTTGGAATTTACCGATACTCTAGCATAATGTCTTGCATGATGAACTCTGGGAATTTACAGATATTCTCGCATAATGTATTGCATAATGAAGTCTTGGTCCATAAACATTTTTGTATTTATCTAATTGGATATCAATTTAATATAAAGAAACTAATATATATATATATCTATATATATATATATATATATATATATATATATATATATATATAATTATATAATCTAGATAATGTAATAATAATTTTTAATTTAATTGATTTTATCTTATGAATCAAAACTATTTATAAACTGGGGATGGTCCTTAAAATGAAGTATTCCATTTCATGAGGTTCCAAGTTCAAATCCTAATGAAGTATTACTTTTCATAAGGTTCCAAGTTCAAATCCCATAAGTTTACCTGCACCTCATGTTGGGGTGGTGTGGTGTCTAAGCCTAGAGGTTATAGTGGTAGCATAACTGACCCAATTATCAATTCCTCTAAATACAAAAGGAAAACAAACAAACCTATAGTGGTAGCATAACTAACCCAGCTATCAATTCCTCTAGATACAAAAAGAAAACAAGCAAACAGCCAACCAACCAACAAAAAAATACTTACAAATTCAAATAAGTAAATTATATTTAATTAATCATTTCAACTAATTAATTTAGACATTAAGATGCCTCAATCCTTGCAATTTGAATTTAAATTTTAAAATATTTAAATTCCTTAAATCAATGTAATTCATTTTCTTATTATTATATTTTTAAAAAATATAATACAATTTTTTTTGGGCAGAAAACATATATGTATATATATATAATTCTTTCTTTTACTTGTATTATACCATAAAATATATCAAATTATAAATATTTTATTATTATTTTTAAAAAGATATTTTAAATCAAAATTATAAATATAAATATGAATTTATTTTATTTTAATTTTAAATCTATTGAAATTATTTTTTTAGATTGTATTATATTTCGTTATTTAATTACACATAATGCTTATGCTTTTTTCAACTGCACAAATTAATTACACATTTCCATTATACTAAATCAATTATCTTTTAATCTTTTCCTGGCCACCTATCATTCCCAAGGTTTCCTCCAAGGTAGTGTATTTTGCTCCTCTAGAATTTGTCTGGTCACCTTATGCTATAAACGGTCTAAACTTTGTCTTGTCACCTAATGCTATAAACCACTAATATGATAGAGCATTTTTCTTTTAGGACATCCTTCCTCTTAAACTAAATAAGGTCATATTCAAATACTTTATTGGTGATATTCAAATACTTTATTGAAGTTACATAATAAAATATATTTTATGGTTAATACTGAAATATTATTTTTGTTATAAATATTATTTTAATATTATAAGTTAATTTTATAAAAGAATTACACAATAATGTGTGTTTCTTTTTCATAGATTATATAAGTTCAAAATTAGAGAGTATTAAAGTATGTACACTTCCACTTTGTAAACTTTAGTAATAAAATCTCTAAATATAACAATATTTTATTTGTGTTTTTAACATATTCTTAAAAAAATATTTTGATTAACTCACCACTGAATAAAGAGTTGATTTAATAATTTTTTTATTTTTATTTTTTATTTTTTCTTGAATACAAGATGGATTAATCTATATGTTTATAAGACTTCCTTGCAACAACTTATATGTGTCCTTTCTTTATTATTTATCATTAATGTAAGGTCTTATCCTTCCATCACTTATTGCATCAAGGAGATTCTATGCATACCTTATATGATATTGGGTTTATAATTAAATGGGTTGTAATGTCTTTGCACTGTACAATAGTTATCAATAGTTATGGTTGTGTGTAAGGCCCTTCCTTCTACATGAGTTTATGGAGTTTATTACCAGTTACTCCATCGGTTTGGTAATTAAAGATTTACGACCTCCGACCATTTGTTATAATTGATGTATGGATTTCATTTTTAACTGTCTCATGCGAGCATACATATATTTACTTGAATAGTTTCTTTGTTAATCATTGCTTCGTGTACTATGTTTTCTATGTTAATCATGGCTTCGTTTACCATGGTGGTTGTTTTATTTTCCCTTTTCATAATTTTATTTGGTTAAAGACTAGCATTTGCACCAGACGTTGCAAAGAAAACGCCTTAAGGCAATAGATAACATATAACACTATGTAAAGCAATTGATAACATATAACACTATGTAAATCAATCGATAACATATAACACTAATTAACGCTTCTTTGTCCCACCACCTCCGCGCTGGCACCCGCTGTGCTGGCAACCAACACCCGCGCAATTTCAAACGATCCCTCGCACCAAACATTTATTTGCTCCATTCGCACAACCGAAACAGGTCCTTTCGAGCATTCATTTCTCCTGTTCACGGTGCTTGCTCACCTCGTAGGTCCGCTCGCGGTGCTGAATCCCGACAGGCTGTGCCCTAGGCGTAAGGTAAATTATACTCTGTGAACAATGACATCCACCATTTTGGCGGGCGCCCGGTAGGCCCATGCATACGAATCCCACGTCGTGCTACAATAAATTGTCTGCATTGGCAGTTCCCAGCGCCTGGCGAAACAGATACATTCAAGGTCTCCATTTGGGCGCAGGTTCGAGCGACGCTGAAGGTGTTTTCCCATTGCATCGTAATCAGTTACCAGATTTATAACGAACCACTTAGCCATTCTGTCATCTTCAATAGTTTTTAGGACGTGGTTTAATGGTTAATAGTTAAGTAGGGAGGTCTAATCCCAAACAAAATTATATATATCTGAAAATTGCTCCAAACGCGGTCCAATCTCAAGCAAAATTATATATATCTCAAAACTACTCCAAACACAAATTTTTTAGTTGAAAAAAATACAATAAACCACCGCCATTACAATTGCAAACTCAAGCACCTGCATCAAGTGTGCTTGATTGTGTACTACCCACTTAGCCATGGAGGCCATGAAAATCAGATAATCCTAAACCACCACCATTGCAAGCTTCCTACATCCACTGTGCCTGCTTGTGCACTTTGCCAGGTGCATAGTTTATTTGGGCTTTTCATTGGGGTGAGATTTTGAGTACAAATATATTCAATTATGTGAGAGGAATTTGGTGCACATTAATTTTCACATGCTTGCTAGGAAGGATGACCACGGAAAAATGCAAGGGCACCAACCGGTGGAGCATTGATGTAAGTAGTAGGCTCAGACTACCTGAAGTATGTTGCCACATTTGCTTTATCCTCCTTTTCAACTGAAAACATTTTCCAATGCTCCTTTGGTGTGGTGCCATTGCTTTCTGCAATAAGTGAATTATACTGGGCTATTTTAGCAACAAAAAATATAATTGCAAGTGAATCTCATTTTCGTGTCAGATCAACAACCTTTTTCTCGAACTTCTTGTTCCTACTTGCTGAAAGAAAACTGTTTTTTTTGTTATCAACCTTGAATATTTCTTTCATGTCTTCTCTAGCATTATTATGGCGATCTGGGCTCTATGTCAAATGAAGTGACCAGACTGTCATAAGATTAGGCTAGTGATGCAAGCAAGGCAATGACTGCATGTACATTTTGAATTGGTGCCTCAAAAGGTGCTAGCATCTCTAACAATTTTTTGAAGTGATTGATGTTGTTGGCCACATCTTATGTTGTCATCTTTATTTGTGAAAACTTCCTCAGCTATATCTTAGGATGACAGCTTGATATTCATAAATGTTAAACAACTTGAATTTCAATTGATTGTTGTGTTTGACTACATATTAGGAGCCTCCTCTTTATTTGGTGAAGTTCCCTCAGACAAATCTCACAGTTATAGCTTTATTTCACACACATGTGCCCCATTTTTCTTTTGGTGCATTTTTCGTTTGGTGTTTTGGCACTGCTGATGTGAGTCATTTGATCAATAATGCTCAAAATGCTACAAGTAAGAGTCCAGTGATTATTAGTTTCCCATTTGTTGATTCTAGCAGTTCATATGGTATGTTTCACTTCATCTTCTTCCAGAATGCTAAATGATCTTGTTCAATAATGGAATTCCCATTTGTAGCTTCCAGATGAAATCCCATGCTGTTAAATTTTACAACCAGATCTATTTTATACAAAGAAGAAAGTCAAGCTAGCTACAGCCATGGTTCTGGTGTACTTTGAGACTTCTAATTTGCATGGGTGTTTGTTGTATTGCTTGTTCTTTTTCAAATAGGTAACCAACCTGAAAATTAAAGTTTGGCCTTCCTTATGAAGAGACCATTATCTTTGGTATCAAATATTGGAAAAAATTCCAGTGATCAAAGAGAGATATTGAGCTTGTGTTCACAACACTAGAGTGCTCAGCAATTGTAATCAAATTTATTGATTAAGGCATGAATGTACAACAAATAAAAGACATACCATCCACTGAAATATTTTAATTTTAGCAGAAAGAATGATGTAATCACAGTGGACAAATATTAGAGAGTAAAATATACGATAGAGAATTGCAGTGCTCTGGAAATAAAATGCATGAGTCAACCTTACATTATCTAGAATTCTGCCACACTTACAGAGTGTGACTACAATTTTATCTATTCAAGTTGTTGCGTGATTATCATGTTGTCTTCTCTATTGCATTCTCCTCTGGCTGTCTTTTTTTGTGACAATTTTTGTTGCCTCATTATATATTTTTTTATTATTTAATTAAATGTATTCAATACTTCTCTATAGATAAAGGATAAAATGATTTTTTCTTCCTAAAGGGCTATTCATAAAGCAAGGGTCAGTTAACCTTCCTAAAGTACTATTCAGTTGTCCTTACATAGATAGTAAGACAAAACCTTGCTTTCTAGGAGATGCAGGCCCAGAGGATATGTGAAGATTAACAAAAAATGTAACATGCATTATATTTATCTTGCATGTTTTAGTTGATGTATTTCCTACATTTGCTATTCTTGATAAACATCATTATTTGTTTGCCTCTTGTTAGAAAGGGGTAATTCGGGGATAATTGTTGCACAAGGCCTTGGGCTAACTTGGAATATGTGTTACTCAATGTAAAATTTTGTTGTTGTTAACTCAATGTAGCTTAGTGTTATTGCCACCTGATTCAAGAAAAAAACGAAGTTGGATAAATAAGCTTAGAGTGTATTGTCTGAAGATCCAAGGCCCAAATTATTCGTTGAAGCCTGAATTTTATATTACCATGTATTGACTGAAAATCTAGAAATATATGGTAGTATTTTTTTCCTTGAGCTTTACTGTGACTGTGTTATCAAAAACCCCTATTTCTTTT
Organism: Pinus taeda; assembly: GCA_000404065.3. Classification (NCBI taxonomy): domain Eukaryota; kingdom Viridiplantae; phylum Streptophyta; class Pinopsida; order Pinales; family Pinaceae; genus Pinus; species Pinus taeda. Next base: position 98,363 of record APFE031191753.1, read on the forward strand.
CAACTTGTATGGATGTCTCGGGCTTGGCATGGTTTTTTGGCTGGATGTTTACATAGCAGCTGTGTGAAGGAAAAACACTC
>APFE031191757.1:0-34070 GCA_000404065.3 Pinus taeda
GATGAATCAGGGACTCCCGCAACTTTCTGGGGTGAAGCTGCTCATGCTGCGGTTGTTATTCTAAACAAAACAAATGTCCGGGTGAACAGCACTCAAACTCCTCATGAGCTCTGGAATGGTAAGCCTCCTTCGGTAAAGCACTTCAAAATCTTTGGGAGCAAATGCTATATTAAGAATACTGATGAGCAGCTTGGCAAACTTGAACCTAGAGCAGATGAAGGCATTCTTCTTGGTTACTCTCCACATAGCAAAGCATACAAGTGCTACAATAAAAGACTTGGCAGAATTGTTGACAACATTGATGTAGTGGTTGATGAGAAGGGATACATTCCTAGGCAAGTACATCATGAAGACATCGAAGAAGATGAAGGCTACCCTCAACGACAGAATGATGAAAACCTCAAGAAGAACCAGAGGAGCAGACAAGAATAGAAGAAAAGACTCCTTCCAAATATGTTCAGAAGAATCATCCAGAATCTCAGATTATGGGGCAGAAAGTAGCAGGTGTACAAACAAGAAGAACAGTTGCAGAAGCCTCAAGCTGTTTGGCATTACTCTCCTCTACTGAACCACAAAATGTGAAAGAGGCATGCAAAGATGAATGTTGGATAAAAGCAATGGATGAAGAACTTGAGCAAATCGAAAGGAACAACACTTGGGAACTGGTTCCTAGACCAAAGGATAAGAATGTTATCGGAACAAAATGGGTCTTCAAAAATAAATTGAATGAAAATGGAGAAGTAATTAGAAACAAGGCCAGACTTGTTTGTAAAGGGTATGCGCAGCAAGAAGGAATAGACTTTGAAGAAACCTTTGCTCCTGTTGCAAGACTTGAGGCCATTCGAATGTTCCTTGCTCTCTCAAGTTTTCAAAACTTCAAAGTTTTTCAAATGGACGTGAAATCAGCCTTTCTAAATGGAGACTTGGAAGAAGAAGTATACATTGAACAGCCAGATGGGTTCATTCTTGGAAATGATCCAAATCTTGTATGCAGATTGAAAAAGGCCCTCTATGGGGTCAAACAAGCTCCAAGGGCTTGGTGCTATTGTTTGGACAAATATCGTCATCAACAAGGTTTTTCAAAAGGATCAGCAGATAGCAATCTTTATATAAAAGTTGAAAATGACAAATTGCTAATACTTGTTGTGTATGTAGATGAAATTATTTTTGGCAGCAATGAAGAAACTATGAGTCAAAGCTTTGCCTTGGTCATACAGAAAGAACTTGAAATGTCCTTGCTGGGAGCACTGACATATTTCTTTGGTTTGCAAATCCAACAACAAGAAGGAGGAATCTTTTTATCTCAAACCAAGTATCTCAAACAGGTTCTGAAGAAATATGGCATGGAAGATGCAAAGCCAGTATGTACACCCATGGTCACAGGATGTACCCTCAGTGCAAATTATGAATCTGCAGCAGTACATCAACCAACCTACAGATCTATGATTGGAAGTCTACTTTATTTGACAGGTACCCGAGCGGACATCATGCATGCAGTAGGAATAGTTGGAAGATTTCAGGCAAATCCAAAGGAGACTCATCTTCAGGCAGTGAAGAGAATTTTCAAATATCTTCAAGGGACACAAAATTATGGCTTATGGTATCCTAGAGATACAGATCTCACACTTCATGCTTACACAGATGCATATTGGGCCGGAAGCGTGGATGACAGGAAGAGCACAAGTGGTAGTGCATTCTTTATGGGTTCCATATTATTATCTTGGTTCAGCAAGAAACAGAGTTCGATTTCCTTGTCTACAGCTGAAGCGGAATATGTTGCTGCTGCATCTTGCAGCACTCAACTCCTTTGGATGATGCAGACCTTGTAGGATTTTCAAATCACTTGTACACCACCTATCTCCATCTTATGCGATAACAAAAGTGCAATCAGCATCTCAAAGAATCTTGTCATGCATTCAAAAACCAAGCACATACCAATCAAGTATCATTTTCTCTAGGAACAAGTGCTTGAACATAAAGTCAAGTTGGAGTATGTTCCTTCTAAGGAACAAGTTGCTGATATTCTCACCAAACCATTGCCCAGAGAAACTTTTGAATACCTCAGGCAAAAGCTGGGGGTTGTCGATGCATCATCCTATTGTTGAAACTCTTCTAATTGTTGGTTATACGCATGGTTCATCTGGGGTATATGCGTACAAGTGCTAGGTTGCGGCACAGGTTCAGGGGGAGCATATAATGCATTGTTGGCATTATGGAGGATGTACAAAAGGAGATCATGGAAGCTGGTCTGAATATAGATGCAATATGTCTCTATCTCTTTCTTGGTCATTGATGGTGTCTGGTGGATTATGGTTCTTCTTTGCAGATCTGGTTCATATTCAGGGGGAGGATGTTCTTAGGGGGAGCATAACCCTTTGCCTTTGATATCAAAGGGAGAGAATGATGTTGAAGTTTTTAAGGTTGCCATCAAGTCCAAAGGGGGAGATTGTTGGCATTATGTTTCTAGTATGGCTATATGTTACAGATGTTGTACTTGATGGCAACACCCATGGCAAGGCTCTCAATATGTTGAAAATTAAGAAGTACGCAGGAGAACAGTTCAGAATATGCGTACCCGCAGGTACACCGTGAAGGGACCGCGGCCAGACACGCAGGTCAGTCATTCAGGAGGTGCGTACCCCCAGTGCACTCACTTCAAGGCAGAGAAAAGCTCACGTGGGGTTTCTTATGTTTAATCTTCGGTATTTAGCCGACGGTATTTGTGTTATTATGGTTTTGGCTCGTGGTATTGATCCATGATTTTAGGAGGAGCTTGCCTATATAAAGCAAAGGAGATCCCTTGGCTAAGCATCTTTTGCAATTGAATATCTTAAGATCTGAAATATTGGGTTATTGTTTCAAAAGCTTGATCTATATGAAAGTGAAGTGGAAGCGAGTCTGTGAAGGGTGATCTCTCGAGCGCATGATCAGATCTGGGCATCCAACTAACTGTAGCACACTGGTGATCTGCAAATTCGGCCCTAATCAGAAGTACGTAGGTGTTTAACGGTGCCTCTATGTGGGTAAGCAGAGCAGAAACAAGCGAACTACGTGGGTACGCAGAGCAGAAGAAGGGTAACTGCGTGGGTACGTAGAGCAGAATAAGGGTAACTGCGTGCGTACGCCGAAGTAGAAGAAGAAGGGTTGCGTGGGTGCACAACGCAACAGTGGTTCAGGTGCGTTCACACAGTAAAAGTACGCGGCACGATAGTCTTTCTGAGTGCGTGACTTCAGTGGCAGTACACGGCGCGATAGTGTATCTAGGTGCGTACTGTACGTAGCGCGGTAGAAAAAGCAGTGCATGGGCACGCGGCATAGCAGAAGGAAATCTATAGGCATACGCAGGGAAGCAGAAGGTGAAGTGCGTAGCGACGCAGGCCAGAGAAAGGAAAATTGCGTATCTGTCTCATGACTTTCTGTCGACTGACTTTTTCTGTTGATAAGGTGTTCTGGGTTTAGTTCTGTTTTGTTGATCTGGTCACTGCAGTTGACTGAGTGATTTACTTGTAGTTGATGATCATTTGATGTCTGTGGATCCAGTTTGAAAATTTATGAAAAGTGGTCCTTGAAAGAAGCAAAGGGGGTTGTAGCTCCCTTCTAGGAGAGACTGGAAAACGAGAGAGAGTTGTAGCTATCTGCAGGCTGCAGCCTGTGTACTGGTAAAGGATTGAACCAATACAAAATCATTATAAAAGAAGTTTCGAAGAAGATAGAGACGTATTGCAGCAGGTGGTTTTCACCCACATTGGGTTTCCACCTTATATCTGGTGTTCTTTGGTGTGACTATCTGTTTTTTCTTGTTTCATGCTCATGATTATATGGTACTAACAAACAAGTTAATAATACATATCTGAAGTTTGATTTAAGAAAGGCATATTGAAAAGAATTTGATAATACTGATTCACCCCCCCTCTCAGTATTATTTCCAACAGAAGAAAAAACTGGGTAAACTCAGTGAATCATGCAGGCAGACTTCCACTATTCTCAATGCACAGGCAGACTTTTTACTCTCATTTTTCAATTTAATGCTGTGTTCAATTCACCATTTTGCACCAACAAATCATGCACAAAGAAGGTTTCCCGATCCTACCTCGTTTTGAGCTTGAAATTTGCTGAAAATCCCAGGTTTTCTTTCCACATGGTTGTTTTCTGTGTTTCCTATAGAAGCCTTCTTGTAGAATGAAACTACGCTTCCTGTAGAGCTCGATAAGCAGGAGGGTTTTAAAAAAATGGCCGAGAAAGACCGGTTCACTGCTAAGGAGGTGGTGTTGAGATTGTTGTAGCTGTAGGGACAATGATAGAATGGAAACAATGGTGGTGAGAGTTCGATTGGTTGTTTATGGAGATTTCCATTGATGGAGGGTGAGCTGGCCAACTGCATGTTGGCCCCATGCAGACCATTTAAATAGCCACCACTAATCATGTCCATCATGTTCGTCAAACTGCTTGTTCTCTACCTATAATCACGTCCATCAATCACGCTAGAGTTTAAACGGTCACCACTACCTGTTTTCAGTTTTCTTCCTGAGATGGCTGAGCACACATGTCGTATTCACACACTGAGCGCTCTTTGAACTGGATGAGGGTGGTCAGTTAGCTGGCCACTGATTCTTTTAATCACAACCATCTCATTGTTCACGCAGTTCTCAAATTACATTCATGCAATAGAGGAATGAGTTTAGTCATCTACCTCGAAGTCAAATGTGGTTGCTGTGAGGTGATGTGGCCCTTCCTTCTGTTGCATGCATTTGTTTCTGTGGTTGCATGATGGCTTGGTTGCTGATTCATGTCTATTTTTCTTGTGTAGGTATCCTCTGGCTAGATCTAACCTGCAGGAATTTGTTTTCACGTTCAGACTTCCACCCTCAAGCTGCTGATGTTGAATTTTTACAAGAGAATGACTTGTTTTCTCCATAGCTCCCAAACGATAGACTGGATCGATCTAAAATTTTTTTAGCATGTTTCTATCATCATTGTGCATCTTCCATAGCAAAATTGTGATCAATGGATGCACGGATATCTGGAAAAACTAAAAATGGCTGAAGATTACAGAGGTCCCTTTCTCGGAAACCGTGCATTGGAATCGGCTGAAACTGCTTGGGTAGGTTACTATCACCCATATGCATCTCCCCATGAAACAAGTTTTGCAACAGATGCACGGATATGGAGAAAATGCAAAAATGGCTGAAGGTGATGGAGGCTAATTTATTGGAAATCGTGCACCAGAATTGGCTGAAATTTCTCGGGCATGTTGCCATCATCCCTATACAACTTCCCATGTAAAATTTTTGCAAATGGATGCACGGTTTTCATGTTAGGGAAAAAACAAATTTCAGCACTATGTATTTTTGCTTCGAAGCATTCTGCAATTTTTTTGGATGGTAAGAAAAATGAGCTTGAGCTATAATGCAAGCATGAAAATGATGGAGGAGGAGTTTGAAGATTACAGGAGGACTTATGAACCCTTTAGGAAGATATCATGTTCGCCAAACTGCCTTTTTGAAATCCATTTATAGCTTCCTTTAATTTCTACAGGAACTTCTTGTAGAACACACAGTTTTTAGGAAAGAAGCATAATGAGATGAAAAAAATAATGTAGAACGGTGAGGGCTGGAAACATAGATGTGTGCAGGCCTCATGGACATTTTCCTAACCTTTTGGTCCTCTTTGGAGATCAATTTTGGCTCGCCCAAAGGTTCTACAGGATGTTTCCTGTAGAAATACAGAACTTGTTGTATAAAGACCATAACTTCTTGTAGAAAGCCCAGAACTTCCTGTAGAAGGTGGAACCTTGACCTGAATGTGATCAAATCCTAGAAATAGTGAGTGGCCATGGAGGGAGTGTTTGTAGGGATGCCCTGTACCCTGGTACGGACTACTATCCTCGTTTTGCGCGACCCTCCTTACCTGCAATGTACTCGCTGCAACCTGCAATTATTCAATAGAAATTAGGTTTATTTTTATTTTTCTCTTTTCTTCTTTGTTTTTCTCTTTTTTTTTGAAAACAACTAGGGCGCCTCATGGAGGGTTTCACCCTAATTGCCTACCCTGGGCGCCTCCAAGGGAGGTTTTCACCTAATGATCTGTTTTTTTTTTTTTTTTTTTTTTTTTTTTTTAACCCATTGACCGCCTCATGGAAGTTTTCAATCAATGAGCCAATCTAAAGTGCCTCCGAGGAGGTTTTCACCTTAGATTTTTATTTTACTCTTATTTTCATTTTTCTCTCTTTTTTTTTTTTACCCTACCCTACTTTAAAAACAAAATCATTTTCAAGTATAAGAATACTTCCAATGGAGCCATGTCCACATCAAGATTAGAGACAAAATGATGTGGAGGCTCGAAATGCATTCTTTGACAGGTATCTGGATTTCAAAGACCCAATGATTTGACTTTGAAGGGATCAAGCATAGCTGAGGAAGAGAGTACTGCTGCAACTTAGTGACCGTTCGGAACAATATCTCAATATAGCTCTGATATCCTTGGGCCTTTTGCTGATCCGGATCATTCTCCATATCTCTTCTATCATGACTTTCACATCCTCCACTTTTTGCTGAGTTTTCTCTTGAATACATGGAGGATTTGATGGTAAACGTGAGGGAGCTCTCTCGATCTCTGATTCTGATGTCTTCTCTTCATCTCGTGCAGCGCTTGGTTCTTTGATCTCCTCTTTTGAATCTTCTTTTGCTAGATGTGGTCCTTCAATGCTTTCAAGATAATCACTTTTCTGCAATACTCTTCGTGAGCTATGGTGAAGATCATTGAGCTCAAGAGGAGTTGTTTGGACATGTTACACCTCAGCATTGCAATTGGGATGAGCTACCCCAATGTGCGGGTTTGGAAATGGTGGTATGGGTAGTTGAGTGGGGGTGTATATTTGAGATGGATGTGGATGGGCCAGCGGTAGAGGCAAAAGAGTGGGAGGAAAGTTGTACTGAGGCCTCCACACCTTATGAGGTGCATTCCACTGAGGCTGTGGCTAAGCATAAGAGTGAAATGAATGAGCAACTGGAGAAGCATGGTATTGAGGAGGATATGACCAAGGAGGGGGTGTCGACTAGGAAGGATGAGCAGGGGGACCCCAAGAGGGCATGGAAGTGGCTTGATAGGGGTCGTAAAAGGTCTGGGATGTCCCTTTCATTCCCTGCTGGTAGGGTATGGGTCTATGTGGCTTCCTTTGGTTCATATAATAGAGTGATCCAGTGGCTCCTTTGGCTCTCTGATATGCAGCTTTAAGTCCAGGAAAGGAAGGGCACTGATTCGTAGGATGGTATTCTTCACAGACGAAACACACTTCTAGGGAGTGCATTAGACATTCGTTCCTAGGATGCTTTCTAGTGCACCTAGGAAAAAATATGTCCAAAGCCCTCCCGGCTTCCTCTTGCTTCCTTTGGATCCACAGGGAATCCAATTGCATGGCAAGAAACTACCTCATATCAGTCTTGAAATCTTCCAGCATATTTTCACATTCACCTTTTCGAGCATAAAGGGATGAGTTGGAAGAAAAGGTACTGCTCCCAACATTTCTATTTGTAGTCATTTGCTCCAGAGGAATGTTTTTTTCTTCTTCTCCCCTTGAGGTTCTTCAAATATGTCTTGCTATCCACCTAAGGGTTCTTTAATCAAAACCATCGAAGAAGAGAGAAGGTTGGCTGTGTGAAGCAGTGGGGGTGTTGTGCAATCATTTTTCCGAATTATCTCTACTCCTACAAGGCATGAAAAGAAAACCTTTTTTATTTTTCTACCCTACCCTACTTGAAAAAAAATCATTTTCAAGTATAAGAATACTTCCAATGGAGCCATGTGCAGATCAAGATTAGAGACAAAATGATGTGGAGGCTCGAAATGCATGCTTTGACAGGTATCCGGATTTCAGAGACCAAATGATTTGACTTTGAAGGGATCAAGCATAGTTGAGGAAGAGAGTACTGCTACAACTTAGTGACCCTTTGGAACCATATCTCAATATAGCTCTGATATCCTCGGGCCTTTTGCTGATCTGGATCATTCTCCATATCTTCTTCTATCATGAATTTCAAATCTTTCTCTTTTTGCTGAGTTTTCTCTTGAATACATGGAGGATTTGATGGTAAATGTGAGGGAGCTCTCTCGATCTCTGATTCTGATGTCTTCTCTTCATCTCATGCAGCCCATGGTTCTTTGATCTCCTCTTTTGAATCTTATTTTGCTAGATGTGGTCCTTCAATGCTTTCAAGATAATCTCTTTTCTGCAATACTCTTCCTGAGCTATGGTGAAGATCATTGAGCTCAAGAGGAGTTGTTTGGACATGTTGCACCTCAGCATTGCAATTGGGTTGAGCTACCCCAATGTGTAGGTTTGGAAATGGTGGTATGGGTAGTTGAGTGGGGGTGTATATTTCAGATGGATGTGGATGGGCAGGAGGTGGAGGGAAAGGAGTGGGAGGAGAGTTGTACTGGGGCCTCCACCCTTGATGAGGTGCATTCCACTGAGGCTGTGGCTGAGCATAAGAGTGAAATGAATGAGCAACTAGAGAAGCATGGTATTGAGGAAGATATGACCAAGGAGGCGGTGTGGACTAGGAAGGATGAGCAGGGGGACCCCAAGAAGGCATGGAAGTGGCTTGATAGGGGTCGTAATAGGTCTGGGATGTCCCTTTCATTCCCTGCTGGTAGGGTATCAGTCCATGTGGCCTCCTTTGGTTCATATAATAGAGTTATTCAGTGGCTCCTTTGGCTCTCTGATATGCAGCTTTAAGTCCAGGCAAGGAAGGGCACTGATTCGTAACATGGTATTCTTCACAGACGAAACAAACTTCTAGGGAGTGCATTGGACATTCGTTCCTAGGATGCTTTCTAGTGCACCTAGGACAAAAGATGTCCAAAGCCCTCGCGGATTCTTCTTGCTTCCTTTGGATTCGTAGGGTATCCAATTGCATGGCAAGGAACTGCCTCATATCACTCTTGAAATCTTCCAGCATATTTTCACATTCACCTTTTCCAACATAAAGGGATGAGTTGGAAGAAAAGGTACTGCTCCCAACATTTCTATTTGTTGCCATTTGCTCCAGAGGAATGTTTTCTTCTTCTTCTCCCCTTGAGGTTCTTCAAATATGTCTTGCTGTCCACATAAGGGTTCTTTAATCACAACCATCGAAGAAGAGTGAAGGTTGGCTGTGTGAAGCAGTGGGGGTGTTGTGCAATCATTTTTCTGAATTATCTATACTCCTACAAGGCATGAAAGGAAATCCTTTTTTTTTTCTACTCTACCCTACTTGAAAAACAAAATCATTTTCAAGTATAAAAATACTTCTAATGGAGGCATGTGCACATCAAGATTAGAGAAAAAATGATGTGGAGGCTCGAAATGCATGCTTTGACAGGTATCCAGATTTCAGAGACCAAATGATTTGACTTTGAAGGGATCAAGCATAGCTAAGGAAGAGAGTAATGCTGCAACATAGTGATCGTCTGGAACCATATCTCAATATAGCTCTGATATCCTTGGGCCTTTTTGCTGATCTGGATCATTCTCTATATCTTCTTTTATCATGAATTTCACATCTTTCTCTTTTTGCTGAGTTTTCTCTTAAATACATGTAGGATTTGATGGTAAACGTGAGGGAGCTCTCTCGATCTATGATTCTGATGTCTTCTCTTCATCTCGTGCAGCCCATGGTTCTTTGATCTCCTCTTTTGAATCTTCTTTTGCTGGATGTGGTCCTTCAATGGTTTCAAGATAATTTCATTTCTACAATACTCTTCCTGAGCTATGGTGAAGATCATTGAGCACAAGAGGAGTTGTTTGGACATTTTACACCTCAGCATTGCAATTGGGTTGAGGTACCCCAATGTGTAGGTTTGGAAATGGTGGTATGGGTAGTTGAGTGGGGGTGTATATTTGAGATGGTTGTGGATGGGTAGGCGGTGGAGGAAAAAGAGCGGGAGGAGAGTTGTACTGGGGCCTCCACCTGTGATGAGGTGCATTCCACTGAGGTTGTGGCTGAGCATAAGAGTGAGATGAATGAGCAACTAGAGAAGCATGGTATTGAGGAGGATATGACCAAGGAGGAGGTGTGGACTAGGAAGGATGAGCAGGGGGACCCCAAGAAGGCATGGAAGTGGCTTGATAGGGGTCTTAATAGGTCTGGGATGACCCTTGCATTCCCTGCTGGTAGGGTATGGGTCCATGTGGCCTCCTTTGGTCAATATAATAGAGTGATCCAGTGGCTCCTTTGGCTCTCTAATATGCAGCTTTAAGTCCAGGCAAGGAAGGGCAATGATTCATAGGATTGTATTCTTCACAGACGAAACACACTTCTAGGGAGTGCAATTGACATTTGTTCCTAGGATGCTTTCTAGTGAACCTAGGACAAAAGATGTCCAAAGCCATCCCGGCTTCCTATTGCTTCCTTTGGATCCGCAGGGTATCCAATTGCATGGCAAGCAACTTCCTCATATCACTCTTGAAATCTTCCAGGATATTTTCACATTCACCTTTTCCAACATAAAGGGATGAGTTGGAAGAAAAGGTACTGCTCCCGACATTTCTATTTGTAGCCATTTGCTCCAGAGGAATTTTTTCTTCTTCTTCTCCCCTTGAGGTTCTTCAAATATGTCTTGCTATCCACCTAAGGGTTCTTTAATCACAGCCATCAAAGAAGGGAGAAGGTTGGCTGTGTGAAGCAGTCGGGGTGTTGTGAAATCATTTTTCTGAATTATCTCTACTCCTACAAGGCATGAAAGGAAATCCTTTTGTTTTTTCTACCCTACCCTACTTGAAAAACAAAATCATTTTCAAGTATAAGAATACTTCCAATGGAGCCATGTGCACATCAATATTAGACACAAAATGATGTGGAGGCTCGAAATGCATGCTTTGACAGGTATACGGATTTCAGAGACCAAATGATTTGACTTTGGAGGGATCAAGCATAGTTGAGGAAGAGAGTATTGCTACAACTTAGTGACCGTCTGGAACCATATCTCAATATAGATCTGATATACTTGGGTCTTTTACTGATCTGGATCATTCTCCATATCTTCTTCTATCATGACTTTCACATCTTCCTCTTTTAGCTGAGTTTTCTCTTGAATACATGGAGGATTTTATGGTAAACGTGTGGGAGCTCTCTTGATCTCTGATTTTGATGTCTTCTCTTCATCTCGTGCAGCCCATGGTTCTTTGATCTCCTCTTTTGAATCTTCTTTTGCTGGATGTGGTCCTTCAATGCTTTCAAGATAATCTCTTTTCTGCAATACTCTTCCTGAGCTATGGTAAAGATCATTGAGCTCAAGGGGAGTTGTTTGTACATGTTGCACCTCAGCATTGCAATTGGGTTGAGCTACCCCAATGTGTGGGTTTGGAAATGGTGGTATGGGTAGTTGAGTGCGGGTGTATATTTGAGATGGATGTGGATGGGCAGGCGGTGGAGGCAAAAGAGCGGGAGGAGAGTTGTACTAGGGCCTCCACCCGTGATGAGGTGCATTCCACTGAGGCTGTGGCTGAGCATAAGAGTGAAATGAATGAGAAACTGGAGAAGCATGGTATTGAGGAGGATATGACCAAGGAGGGAGTGTGGACTAGGAAGGATGAGCAGGGGGACCCAAAGAAGGCATGGAAGTGGCTTGATAGGGATCGTAATAGGTCTGGGATGTCCCTTGGTTCCCTGCTGGTAGGGTATGGGTCCATGTGGCCTCCTTTGGTTCATATAATAGAGTGATTCAGTGGCTCCTTTGGCTCTGATATGCAGGTTTAAGTCCAGGAAAGTAAGGGCACTGATTCGTAGGATGGTATGCTTCACAGATGAAACACACTTCTAGGGAGTGCATTGGACATTCGTTCCTAGGATGCTTTCTAGTGCACCTAGGACAAAAGATGTCCAAAGCCCTCCGGCTTCCTTTTGCTTCCTTTGGATCCGCAGGGTATCCAATTGCATGGCAAGAAATTTCCTCATATCACTCTTGGAATCTTCCAGCATATTTTCACATTCACCTTTTCCAACATAAAGGGATGAGTTGGAAGAAAAGGTACTGCTCCCAACATCTCTATTTGTAGCCATTTTCTCCAGAGGAATGTTTTCTTCTTCTTATCCACTTGAGGTTCTTCAAATATGTTTTGATGTCTACCTAAGGGTTCTTTAATCACAACCATCGAAGAAGAGTGAAGGTTGGCTGTGTGAAGCAGTCGGGGTGTTGTGCAATCATTTTTCTGAATTATCTCTACTCCTAGAAGGCATGAAAGGAAATCCTCTTTTTTTTTTTCTACCCTACCTTACTTGAAAAACAAAATCATTTTCAAGTATAAGAATACTTCCAATGGATCCATGTGCACATCAAGATAAGAGACAAAATGATGTGGAGGCTCGAAATGCATGCTTTGACAGGTATCCGGATTTCAGAGACCAAATGATTCGACTTTGAAGGGATCAAGCATAGCTGAGGAAGAGAGTACTGCTGCAACTTAGTGATCGTCTGGAACCATATCTCAATATATCTCTGATATCCTTGGGCCTTTTACTGATCTGGATCATTCTCCATATCTTCTTCTATCATGACTTTCACATCTTCCTCTTTTTGCTGAGTTTTCTCTTGAATACATGGAGGATTTGATGGTAAACGTGAGGGAGCTCTCTCGATCTCTAATTCTGATGTCTTCTCTTCATCTCGTGTAGCCCATGGTTCTTTGATCTCCTCTTTTGAAACTTCCTTTGCTGGATGTGGTCCTTGAATGCTTTCAAGATAATCTCTTTTCTGCAATACTCTTCCTGAGCTATGGAGAAGATGATTGAGCTCAAGAGGAGTTGTTTGGACATGTTGCACCTCAGCATTGGAATTGGGTTGAGCTACCCTAATGTGCAGGTTTGGGAATGGTGGTATGGGTAGTTTAGTGGCGGTGTATATTTGAGATGGATGTGGATGGGCAAGCAGTGGAGGAAAAAAGGTGGGAGGAGAGTTGTACTGGGGCCTCCACCCCTGATGAGGTGCATTCCACTGAGGCTGTGGCTGAGCATAAGAGTGAAATGAATAAGCAGCTGGAGAAGCATGCTATTGAGGAGGATATGACCAAGGAGGGGGTGTCGACTAGGAAGGATGAGCAGGGGACCCCAAGAAGGCATGGAAGTGGCTTGATAGGGGTCGTAATAGGTCTGGGATATCCCTTGCATTCCCTGTTGGTAGGGTATGAGTCCATGTGGCCTCCTTTGGTTCATATAATAGAGTGATTCAGTGGCTCCTTTAGCTTTGATATGTAGCTTTAAGTCCAGGAAAGGAAGGGAACTGATTCGTAGGATGGTATTCTTCACAGACGAAACACACTTCTAGGGAGTGCATTGGACATTCGTTCCTAGGATGCTTTCTAGTGCACCTAGGACAAAATATGTCCAAAGCCCTCCCAGCTTCCTCTTGCTTCCTTTGGATCTGCAAGGTATCTAATTGCATGGCAATAAACTACCTGATATCTCTCTTGAAATATTCCAGCATATTTTCACATTCACCTTTTCCAACATAAAGGGATGGGTTGGAAGGAAAGGTACTGCTTCCAACATTTCTATTTGTAGCCATTTGCTCCAGAGGAATTTTTTCGTCTTCTTCTCCCCTTGAGGTTCTTCAAATATGTCTTGCTATCCACCTAAGGGTTCTTTAATCACAACCATCGAAGAAGAGAGAAGGTTGGCTGTGTGAAGCAGTCGGGGTGTTGTGCAATCATTTTTCTGAATTATCTCTACTCCTACAAGGCATGAAAGGAAATCCTTTTTTTTTTTCTACCCTACCCTAGTTGAAAAAAAAAATCATTTTCAAGTATAAGAATACTTCCAATGGATCCATGTGCACATCAAGATTAGAGACAAAATGATGTGGAGGCTCGAAATGCATGCTTTGACAGGTATACGGATTTCAGAGACCAAATGATTTGACTTTGAAGGGATCAGGCATAGTTGAGGAAGAGAATACTGCTACAACTTAGTGACCGTCTGGAACCATATCTCAATATAGCTCTGATATCCTTGGGCCTTTTACTGATCTGGATCATTCTCCATATCTTCTTCTATCATGACTTTCACATCTTCCTCTTTTAGTGAGTTTTCTCTTGAATACATGGAGGATTTGATGGTAAACGTGCGGAAGCTCCCTTGATCTCTGATTTTGATGTCTCCTCTTCATCTCGTGCAGCCCATGGTTCTTTGATCTCCTCTTTTGAATCTTCTTTTGCTGGATGTGGTCCTTCAATGCTTTCAAGATAATCTCTTTTCTGCAATACTCTTCCTGAACTATGGTAAAGATCATTGAGCTTAAGGGGAGTTGTTTGGACATGTTGCACCTCAGCATTGCAATTGGGTTGAGCTACCCCAATGTGCGGGTTTGGAAATGGTGGTATGGGTAGTTGAGTGGGGGTGTATATTTGAGATGGATGTGGATGGGCAGGCGGTGGAGGCAAAAGAACGGGAGGAGAGTTGTAATAGGGCCTCCACCCATGATGAGGTGCATTCCACTGAGGCTGTGGTTGAGCATAAGAGTGAAATTAATGAGAAACTGGAGAAGCATGGTAATGAGGAGGATATGACTAGGGAGGGCATGTGAAATAGGAAGGATGAGCTGGGGGACCCCAAGATGGCATGGAAGTGGCTTGATAGGGATCGTAATAGGTCTGGGATGTCCCTTGCGTTCCCTACTAGTAGGGTATGGGTCCATGTGGCCTCCTTTGGTTCATATAATAGAGTGATTCAGTGGCTCCTTTTGCTCTGATATGCAGGTTTAAGTCCAGGCAAGTAAGGGCACTGATTCATAGGATGGTATTCTTCACAGATGAAACACACTTCTAGGGGGTGCATTGGACATTTGTTCCTAGGATGCTTTCTAGTGCACCTAGGACAAAAGATGTCCAAAGCCCTTCCCCCTACCTTTTGCTTCCTTTGGATCCGCAGGGTATCCAATTGCATGGCAAGAAATTTCCTCATATCACTCTTGAAATCTTCCAGCATATTTTCACATTCACCTTTTCCAACATAAAGGGATGAGTTGGAAGAAAAGGTATTTCTCCCAACATTTCTATTTGTAGCCATTTTCTCCAGAGGAATGTCTTCTTCTTCTTATCCACTTGAGGTTCTTCAAATATGTTTTGATGTCTACCTAAGGGTTCTTTAATCACAACCATCGAAGAAGAGAGAAGTTTGGCTGTGTGAAGCAGTCGGGGTGTTGTGCAATCTTTTTTCTGAATTATCTCTACTCCTAGAAGGCATGAAAGGAAATCCTTTTTTCTTTTTCTACCCTACCCTACTTGAAAAACAAAATCATTTTCAAGTATAAGAATACTTCCAATGGATCCATGTGCACATCAAGATTAGAGACAAAATGATGTGGAGGCTCGAAATGCATGGTTTGACAGGTATCTGGATTTCAGAGACCAAATGATTTGACTTTGAAGGGATCAAGCATAGCTGAGGAAGAGAGTACTGCTGCAACTTAGTGATCGTCTGGAACCATATCTCAATATAGCTCTGATATCCTTGGGCCTTTTACTGATCTAGATCATTCTCCATATCTTCTTCTGTCATGACTTTCACATCTTCCTCTTTTTGCTGAGTTTTCTCTTGAATACATGGAGGATTTGATGGTAAACGTGAGGGAGCTCTCTCGATCTCTAATTCTGATGTCTTCTCTTCATCTCGTGTAGCCCATGGTTCTTTGATCTCCTCTTTTGAAACTTCCTTTGCTGGATGTGGTCCTTGAATGCTTTCAAGATAATCTCTTTTCTGCAATACTCTTCCTGAGCTATGGTGAAGATCATTGAGCTCAAGAGGAGTTGTTTGGGCATGTTGCACCTCAGCATTGCAATTGGGTTGAGCTACCCTAATGTGCAGGTTTGGGAATGGTGGTATGGGTAGTTTAGTGGCAGTGTATATTTGAGATGGATGTGGATGGGCAGGCAGTGGAGGCAAAAAAGCGGGAGGAGAGTTGTACTGGGGCCTCCACCCCTGATGAGGTGCATTCCACTGAGGTTGTGGCTGAGCGTAAGAGTGAAATGAATAAGCAGCTGGAGAAGCATGCTATTGAGGAGGATATGACCAAGGAGGGGGTGTGGACTAGGAATGATGAGCAGCGGACCCCAAGAAGGCATGGAAGTGGCTTGATAGGGGTTGTAATAGGTTTGGGATGTCCCTTGCATTCCCTGTTGGTAGGGTATGGGTCCATGTGGCCTCCTTTGGTTCATATAATAGAGTGATTCAGTGGCTCCTTTAGCTTTGATATGTAGCTTTAAGTCCAGGCAAGGAAGGGCACTGATTCGTAGGATGGTATTCTTCACAGACGAAACACACTTCTAGGGAGTGCATTGGACATTCGTTCCTAGGATGCTTTCTAGTGCACCTAGGACAAAATATGTCCAAAGCCCTCCCGGCTTCCTCTTGCTTCCTTTGGATCTGCAAGGTATCTAATTGCATGGCAATAAACTACCTGATATCACTCATGAAATCTTCCAGCATATTTTCACATTCACCTTTTCCAACATAAAGGGATGAGTTGGAAGAAAAGGTACTGCTCCCAACATTTCTATTTGTAGCCATTTTCTCAAGAGGAATGTTTTCTTCTTCTTCTCCCCTTGAGGTTCTTCAAATATGTCTTGTTGTCCACCTAAGGGTTCTTTAATCACTGCCATCGAAGAAGAGAGAAGGTTGGTTGTTTGAAGTAGTGGGGGTGTTGTGCAATCATTTTTCTGAATTATCTCTACTCCTACAAGGCATGAAAGGAAATCCTTTTTTTTTCTACCCTACCCTACTTGAAAAAAAAAATCATTTTCAAGTATAAGAATACTTCCAATGCAGCCATGTGCACATCAAGATTAGAGACAAAATGATGTGGAGGCTCGAAATGCATGCTTTGATAGGTATCCAGATTACAGAGACCTAATGATTTGACTTTGAAGGGATCAAGCATAGCTGAGGAAGAGAGTACTGTTGCAACTTAGTGACCGTCTGGAACCATATCTCAATATAGCTCTGATATCCTTGGGCCTTTTGCTGATTTGGATCATTCTCCATATCTTCTTCTATCATGACTTTCACATCTTCCTCTTTTTACTGAGTTTTCTCTTGAATACATGGAGGATTTGATGGTAAACGTGCGGGAGCTCTCTCGATCTCTGATCCTGATGTCTTCTCTTCATCTCATGCAGCCCATGGTTCTTTGATCTACTCTTTTGAATCTTCTTTTGCTGGATGTTGTCCTTCAATGCTTTCAAGATAATCTCTTTTCTGCAACACTCTTTCTCAGCTATGGTGAAGATCATTGACCTCAAGAGGAGTTTTCTGGGCATGTTGCACCTCAGCATTGTAATTGGGTTGAGCTACCCCAATGTCCGGGTTTGGAAATGGTAGTATGGGTAGTTGAGTGGGGGTGTATATTTGAGATGGATGTGGATGGGCAGGCGGTGGAGGCAAAAGAGCAGGAGGAGAGTTGTACTGGGGCCTCCACCCCTGATGAGGTGCATTCCAATGAGGCTGTGGCTGAGCGTAAGAGTGAAATGAATGAGCAACTGAAGAAGCATGGTATTGAGGAGGATATGACCAAGGAGGGGGTGTGGACTAGGAAGGATGAGAATGGGGACCCCAAGAAGGCATGGAGGTGGGTTGATATGGGTCGTAATAATTCTTGGATGTCCCTTGCATTCCCTGTTGTTAGGGTATGGGTCTATGTGGCCTCCTTTGGTTCATATAATAGAGTGATTCAGTTGCTCCTTTGGCTCTCTGATATGCAACGTTAAGTCCAGTCAAGGAAGGGCACTGATTCATAGGATGGTATTCTTGACAGACAAAACACACTTCTAGGGAGTGCATTGGACATTCGTTCCTAGGATGCTTTCTAGTGCACCTAGGACAAAAGATATCCAAAGCCCTCCCGGCTTCCTCTTGCTTCCTTTGGATCCGCATGGTATCCAATTGCGTGGCAAGAAACTGCCTCATATCACTCTTCAAATCTTCCAGCATATTTTCACATTCACCTTTTCCAACATAAAGCGATGAGTTGGACAAAAAGGTACTGCTCCCAACATTTCTATTTGTACCCATTTGCTCCAAAGGAATGTTTTCTTCTTCTTCTCCCCTTGAGGTTCTTCAAATATGTCTTGCTGTCCACCTAAGGGTTCTTTAATCATAGCCATCGAAGAAGAGAGAAGGTTGGTTGTGTGAAGCAGTGGGGGTGTTGTGCAATCATTTTTCTGAATTATCTCTACTTCTACAAGGTATGAAAGGAAATCCTTTTTTTTTTCGACCCTACCCTGCTTGAAAAAAAATCATTTTCAAGTATAAGAATACTTCCAATGGAGCCATGTGCACATCAAGATTAGAGACAAAATGATGTGGGGGCTCGAAATGCATGCTTTGACAGGTATCCGGATTTCAGAGACCAAATGATTTGACTTTGAAGGGATCAAGCATAGCTGAGGAAGAGAGTACTGCTACAACTTAGTGACTGTCTGGAACCATATCTCAATATAGCTCTGATATCATTGGGCCTTTTGCTGATCTGGATCATTCTCCATATCTTCTTCTATCATGACTTTCATATCTTCCTATTTTTGCTGAGTTTTCTCTTGAATACATGGAGGATTTGATGGTAAATGTGAGGGAGCTCTCTCGATCTCTGATTCTGATGTCTTCTCTTCATCTTGTGCAATGCATGGTTCTTTGATCTCCTCTTTTGAATCTTCTTTTGCTGGATGTGGTTCTTCAATGCTTTCAAGATAATCTCTTTTCTGCAATACTCTTCTTGAGCTATGGTGAAGATCATTTAGCTCAAGAGGAGTTATTTGGACATGTTGCACCTCAGCATTTCAATTGGGTTGAGCTACCCCAATGTGCAGGTTTGGAAATGGTGGTATGGGTAGTTGAGTGGGGGTGTATATTTGAGATGGATGTGGATAGGCAGGCAGTGGAGGCAAAAGAGCGGGAGGACAGTTGTACTAGGGCCTCCACCCCTAATGAGGTGCATTCCACTAAGGCTGTGGCTGAGCATAAGAGTGAAATGAATGAGCAACTGGAGAAACATGGTATTGAGGAGGATATGACCAAGGAGGGGGTGTGGACTATGAAGGATGAGTAGGGGGACCCCAAGAAGGCATGGAAGTGGCTTGATAGGGGTCGTAATAGGTCTGGGATGTCCCTTGCATTCCCTGTTAGTAGGGTATGGGTCCATGTGGCCTCCTTTGGTTCATATAATAGAGTGATTCAATGGCTCATTTGGCTCTTTGATACGCAGCTTTAAGTCCAGGCAAGGAAGGGCACTGGTTCGTAAGATGGCATTCTTCACAGACAAAGCACACTTCTAGAGAGTGCATTGGACGTTCGTTCCTAGGATTCTTTCTAGTGCACCTAGGACAAAAGATGTCCAAGGCCCTCCCGGATTCCTCTTGCTTCCTTTGGATCCGTAGGGTATCCAATTGCATGGCAAGAAACTGCCTCATATCATTCTTGAAATCTTCCAACATATCTTCACATTCACCTTTTCCAACATAAAGGGATGAGTTGGAAGAAAAGGTACTGCTCCCAACATTTCTATTTGTAGCCATTTGCTCCAGAGGAATGTTTTCTTCTTCTTCTTCCCTTGAGGTTCTTCAAATATGTCTTGTTGTCCACCTAAGGGTTCTTTAATCACAGCCATCGAAGAAGAGAGAAGGTTGGCTGTATGAAGTAGTGGGGGTGTTGTGAAATCATTTTTCTAAATTATCTCTACTCCTATAAGGCATGAAAGGAAATCCTTTTTTTTTTTTTTTTCTACTTGTACCTATAAAACTAAAATAGATTGAACTGCAACTAATTATCTTGCTGAAATGAAAATGTGGAATTGAAATGAAAGTAGGAAATGACTAATCTATTTTGCTCAAATGAAATTGTAGGAATGAAATGCCAATCTACGCTTGCAGAATTGAAATTGAGGAATTGAAATGCTAATCTACGCTTGTATAATTGAAATGCTAATCTACACTTGCAAAATTGAAATTGTGTAATTGAAATGCTAATCTACGCTTGCAGAATTGAAATGAAACAAACTACTTAGCAGAAGGTTGTAGTGGAAAATAGAAGAAAAACAAAAATCAACAATACTCTAACGCTTCCCCGGCAACGGCGCCAAAAAGAATGGTGGGCCCCAGTATTGCAGCAATAATGTTGCAACTCCTGGGACTCCCTTCTTTAATTTTATCAACCCGGTAGTTCGTAACAAACATGGAAGCGACGGTGTTGTATGCACAAGTATTGGCTCTTGCTGCGGCTTTTACTTGGTCAGATGGCACAAGTCCGCTAGGAGCTTAAGCCAACTTCTATGAGCTCTCAAAAGAAGCATTTTAACTGATGGACGAAAGCTAACTCAAAGGAGGCTAATCTACTTGCAGAAAGAAACTGAAAAGCTGAAAGGAAATGCAAACCCTAACAAACCCTAATTTTACCAGCTAGCCCTACTGATGCAAGAAAGAGGATGAAAGCTACTGAAAGAGATGCCATTGACTTCTAGGAATGTAAAATGCATGTGACTAAGCTACTTCTACATTAAAATCTGGAAAAAATATCTTTTTGTATTTTTGAGTAAGTTGTCAGAATTATCATGCATGTGCTTTAACTATTTTTTATTATGCAGAGGTGGATTGGCGAAAGGAAATGCTTGCAGGAGGTTGGGAATGTTAGAAGAGGGCATAAGGGGTCCCTAGCACCCTTCCAAATAGTTTCACAGTGATCGGATCTCAAAAAACCACTTTCATGAGCTTCTACAGGAAGTCTACAGGGGTTCTACAAGATGTTCTATAATTTTCTATAGGCTGTTCTGGATTTTCTACAGGATGTTTCGAAAGGGAGGTTTGGAGGGTTGATGGAGAAAGAAAGGTGAAGAAATGGGTATGGAGGTGAGATAAGGGTGTGAAGAGGTCTAGGACTTAGTGGATGGAGCTGAGGAGCAATTGGCTTTGTTCAAGGATGGAGGGAGCAATGATGCACAAGAAGGTAGAAACTAGGGCAAAGTGAGAACATGTGGCAAATGAGAAGTAAGAATCTAAGTTAGAGGATGAAGCAGGTTGCATGGATGGGTTAAGGGTAGGAGAGGAGGTTTCACAGGCACTCTACACATGATTTTTCAAAACTAACCAACAAAGACTAAGAAAACCAAAGACCTAGTTGTTTTAACCTAATCTGACCTAAATAATAGCAAAGAAAATGAACAACAGTTTATTTGCAATGGAATCATGTGAAATAGCTATGCAAACTAAGCAATCATGAACCTGAGCATGTAACCACAACTGATATCAAATTCTACAAATGAGAATCTAACACTAATAATTGCATGATGAAGCAAAGACAATGTTTTTGGTGGCAGCAAGGACACCTTGGTCCCAGCTCATGGTCCCACTGAGGGAGAGGTGAGATCATAGGTTCTTGATAGCCTTTTTCTGAAGATATTCTCTGTTATTAACCTGTCAAATCAATATGAACATGAAAAGCCTTTTTAATCATCAAAAGCAACCTAAATAACAAAACAAGATTTAAATCTAAATAGCAGATTTTATTCTAAGAATGTAGCAAAAACACATAAAGGTAAACAAAAGAGGTACTGGACACTTGGGTTGGGCCCAACCTCAAGAGCTACAGCCTCCTGAGAAAGATTAGAGTTGGTGCTATAGAAATTTGAATAATATAACACTTATTCATAGATATTATCCTGATTATACACTATTTGTAGAATGCATGCATAATACATAATCTCCTCTACCATTGATCATCAATTTGCAGAATTAAAAAAACAATCGCATGCGCACATTGAAACATCAATCACACATATCAACACAGTATGTAATGGGGAAAGCATACAGCTGAAAACCCCCAACTATCTATATATTATAATGATAGAGAACATGTAACAATACATAGTACAATACTCCTCACAAGTACTCAATACTATCTCCACATGATACACACAAACTAACTCAGATCTGAACAAGTCATGGGTTCAAATCTCCTCCACTATTTGCTTGCCTCTACTGCGCAATCCAAGCTGAGAATAGATGATTTCCAAGTTTGAAATCCCTTTGGCTTGTACTGTGAAATCCTCATTGGCAATCCCAATCAATGATTTTGCAAATATCATGCACAGCTATAGTCACAACTGATAGTAGTCTCACCCTTTCACCCACCTCTAACACTTGTCTCCACTAAATTGTCCATGCACTGAGTTAACTGATGTATTCTTTAGTTGATTTATGAGTTAATAATTAGTGAATTAATTAATAATTAATTCACACCACTCATCACTAGTGTATTTGTCAGTTAGACTAAATACAACTAGTTCAACTAAGTCAAACTGAACACAACTCCATCAACTCTTCAATCAACTCCACCAAACTCAATCACTTGAGTTCTAACTGAAGTCCATCATGCAATAGCTCAACTAACCCATAGGAAAAGCGTATTTCCTTCTGGAAGTTGCAGGTGCCACATCTGTAGCTCGAACTAAAGTGCTGCAAGAGGATAAGATAATGTTTATAGTCCAAATATTATTAAGAGCTAATAATATTCGACTGTTCTATTTTTTGAATGGCAGTCTAAAAATAGACTCCGCCCATATGTCTGAAAATAGAGGTCCATCTATTTTTACCAACATGATCAATCATCCATAAATAGCATCCTGCAACTCATAGACCATGATCCATATGTCTAAAAATAGACTTTGCGCCAAAAATAGCCTGCGGGCCCACTTAGTGAAGGTGACTTCTTTTCACTAAGCTCCATCACCTTGTTGCATTTTCAACACTCCAAGCTGCCAACATATGTCCCTCTGCGCTAAGGTAAGGTGAAGGTACCAAAGGACATTGATGAGAACAAAACCACACTTTTCACATCATTGCTGCCAAACAAAATCACATTTAAAGGTCCGCGCTTGGTGCGCGTCCCCCATTTAAAGATGGAAGATTGGCATTTTGTAGATATAGAGCACTTTCCCCACTTGGCGACCAATACATTCATGCATCATGTCTTCTATAAAGACTCAGTTGTGACCGTGCTGGAGTCGAGATAGTGGATAAAAGGGGTGGACAAGGGAGGATTGTTGAACTTGCTATGGGTGCTACATTACAACCGCGTGCCCATAACTTTAATAGTGATCAAAGAGCTATTATGATTGTTGCATGATGGGTGCCTGTGGTTAGGAGAAATGATACCGATCATGAACATGTTGATCCATAGGATCAGTTTGCTCCCACATTCAGGCTTGAATTCGGCCATGGAATTTGGCAGAACGAGGGGTGAGCATGACCTCACTAAACAAATGAAGGACAAGTTCAAGCTTGCTAAGAAGACGTGTGGTTACTCCATCTCCAGCATAACTGACCCTGCGGTTAAAGTGGCCACCCATATCTTGGCAGGGAAAATAATGAGGAAGTGTCACGTAGATGAAGTGCCGACACCAGTTGTATCTTTAGTGGCCCAATGCGCGGAGGGTGTACAATTTAATTGGTCGTGCTACCTTTGCAATGAGTTCCTCACGAACTGTAGAGAAGTGCAAGACCAAAGCAAGACCTTCCACTATGCATGGTTGTTGCTGTCGATTGTACTGGTTGTGTGGGAGTTATTGGAGGACAATCAGTTTCCTCCAATTGCAACAGAGCTGCTAGAAGTAGTGAAGTTCGGTTCACTCTGGGCCATGAAGGACCCCCAAAGGGTCAAGGACAATAAGATATTCTAGATTCGCATGGAATCAAGCATTCACGCTGTAATCAACTGCAAGCCATGACTCTCACCGATTGTCTTTGAGTAGTTGTCTGAATATGTGGAGTTCAAAGAAAACTTCCACTACGTTTCCATCAGAGAGTGAAAGGACCCCACACAAAAATGGTATGATCTTCCATACCTGGTGACGGATGATGCAATCTTCATGGTTCCGGAGAGTTAGCCAGTAGAGTGGTGCATGACCTTAGACTTATTAGCTAGGTATAGTAATTCTGTTGTGAAGCAAAAGATGGAAGAGGTGAGGTTAAAGATGGAGCAGTTGGCTAAAAGACGAAGGAAGTAAGCCGAGGACAAAGCCAAAGTAGAGCATGCTGCCAAAAAATAGGCAGGAGAGGAGGAGGAAGAGGAAGAGCACAACTCTGATAGGAGTCAAAGTCTCCTTCTCTACAGAAAGAGGAGGAGGAGCAGCACTCAAAACACGAAGGAGTAGACCCAGAGACTACTCCATTCCGGGTTAAGCACACAAGGGAGTAGGAGAAAGTAGGGCTGCAGAAGAAGTCTAAGGCCAGAAAATCATCCCTTGACCCAATCACCTTGACAGAGGGTGATTTGAATGATATCGGCGATATAGTAAGGGACGTGACCACAAAACCATTTCAACAATTCGAGCAATAGCAAAAACAAGCCTTGGTCGCCATTCAAACGGGTTTGTGTGAGCTACATATTTAGGCGACTTAGGTGTAGACTAGTGTAGGGCGAGGAAGAGTGGTGTTGAGCTATTTGGTGCATGGAACCTTAGATGCAGTAGAGATGGTCTGTTTAATGGATCCCTTGGCCATCATGTTGCCGAATGGAGCATTGAATACAGAAACAGAGGCTGACAGGGCCAATGTCAGCGCCCTCAAGAAAGTAGGGTTAAAATTGGTCATGCTTCCAAGTGAAGCCCTTCACACCGTGCAGGATGTTGTGATTGTGGAACTACAAGCTTGAGAACAACACGCCTTGAATGTTATCAGCAAGCAGAAGGTGAACAATGCCCAGATGTTTGTAGAAAAGATGTCTATGATTGATCTTCTTAAGAACGTCACATAAAAGAATTAACGCACAACAGCTGTGGTGGCTGAGGCATGCCGAACTATTCTTGAGCTGAACATCCCAAAACATGCACTAGTCGATGCAAGAATATAGAAGCTTGTTGCAGGTGTGTGCGATGCACAAACAAAGCTAGCTAAGGTTCAATTTGAACTGAACCTTAAGATCACAAAACTTGAGTTGAGGGCCCAGCCTTCAACTCCACCAAAAGTCAGAGAGTAGCACGAGACCACTATCAAAGATGCCATTGCAGTTATCGATACTACAGTGAAGGACTACATTGTGCTCTTCAAACAAACAATTGAAGTAGTTACGAGTTTGTAGGAAGATCCCAGCCTAAAAAGGCTAGACACTGAGGCACAGGAGCTGTAGTAGAGGTACAACGAGGTCAAAGCGACGACGCGCACCGTTGCCATCATACAAAGGATGGCGAAGATGCAGAAAGCAAAGGCACTAAAGGAACATGTGGATGCAGCTTAGCGCAAGGAGGCAGTATTGAAGGCCATAATGGGGCCTTGGCTAGAGGAAACCTATCTGCTCACGGCCTCCATTGAAGGAAAATTGGCCAGTCTGTAGGTGACACAATATAAAATATAGGTAGATAGCATAGGACCAGCGACAGAGTAGTTGGTCGAGCAAGCTAAAAAGGAGGTGATGCATTGTACCACCGAGGTTGTAGTAGTACAGGTGGATCTGGGAGGTCTTCGTAAGATCTCCACATCAGTCTGTTACACAAAAAATTGTCACCATGACTCTCTACAGTTTGTGTGAGTCCATCAAACACTCATACATACCTCCTTTGCAAGTCTTAAACCTCAGCTCTTCATGTCAAGCCTTGAAAATGGGAGAAATACCTTAAAAATATCTCAAATCATGGTTTTGTACTTTCTCCTAGCATTGCCTGCGGTGCCACACCTAATGGTCATGTGTCCTGTGAACCTGACCACTCTGTATAGTGAGTAATGGGTGAAAACCCCTGTAAAAGTTAAAAAGGCGTGAGTTCATTCTTAAAAACTTATCTTGGGTCACTTCTAGACACTTCTAGAAGGAATATTTCGCTGGCAAGTCTGCTCCACCTTGGTTCATCCATTCCATAACTAAGGGAGCTAACTCCATGATATGAGGTGCTTATCCCATTGAAGGAGGAACTTATCCCTTCAATGGTGGACCTGTAACTTCCTCCATTTGCACTATAAATTCAAGCATTGGGCTGGTTGTAGGGGAGGTTGAAAGCTGAAGATTCTTGAGGGTAAATGCTGTTGAAAACTAGGCTTCCTTTTGAGCTTGTGAGAGGAGAGATCACATACCTTTCATGTCATTTGGGAAGTGAGTGAGGCTTGTCAAAGTAGAGGAGACCCCTACTGGACCCTGGAAAGGACTTGTGCAACATCAAGGCAAAGGTTGTAAAGTTCTTTTATTCATAAAGTTAATACAATCAAGTTTGTTTTTCTCAATGAACTATCTCTAATGGTTTGTTTTATGAGCTCCTTGATCTTCATAATGAGCATGTTTTGTTATACGCAGGTATGATTTGATGTGTGCTTGTTTGTGTATGCAGGTTATTAAACAAGAACTGCTTGAAGCTGTTGAGATAAAACTACCTCAAACAAGTGTTGGACCGAGGTAGGGTCTTTTACACTTCTTAGTATTCATTAATGAATTGAAACATGTTTAGAGAAAAATAGGTTTGCTTGTGCTCTTTGTTGCTAGATATCATTAGATACTAGGGAGATCGGTCTTGTCCGCAAGAACAATTTATCTAGCCAACAAATTGGCGACTCCACTAGGGACTGGTTTGGTTTGGATTTTGATTTGTCTTTGCTTTGACTTGAGAAACTTAAGTTTTTGTTTATGATTTTGCCTCGATTGGTGTGAGTTTGGGTACTGGTTAGATCCTGGTTGATTTTTTATTTTTTGAAATTTTGGAAGAGGACCGCACCCTCTGAGTTAGTTACAGTGCAAACCTATCCACACTATTACAGTGTAACACAGAGCAGCACCGCACCTGGTTTTACTAGATGCCTGCGAACCCCTGTCAAAAATTTGAAAAACCTAAAATCCATCTACCCAGTTAGGTTTAGTTTTTATCCATAGCTGTTAGTATATGCCCAGACCTACATTTGTCTTGAAAAAAGTTCCTTTTGAGTTAGTTTTCATTGGCATTCTTGTTTGGAGTGATTTTCTAAGAAGTTTTGTTTGATTGGATTGGTTTTTTCTTGGTCTTTGTAGTAGCTCAGACATCTAAAGCCTTAGAGCCTTAGATCACCATGGTCTCTCTGGTTTTCTTGTTGATTTTGACTAGCTTATGAAACCTATCCGTGAAGAGACCTATATCCCATTTGTCTCTTTTGCAAAACTTTGATTGAACTTGATTAGAAGTTTAGAATTTCATTTTTACTATTAAAATATAACTGGATGTTTTTGATTAGTTTTTTGAGCTGAACAAATTGATCCTTAGTTAGCTGAAACACTAAGTTGAACGTCTAAAAAAAAATTCAAGTGTCTTTTCAATCCATTTTGCGTTTAGATCTCAAGATTAGATCATTGTTTTGAGTTTTTCGTAGAAATTATACAAGCTTGTTAAAAATTTGTTTTCAATAGTTTTTTAGATTTTTTCTAGAAATCTTAAAAGTTCTCTTAAGGGAATTGCTTATTCTTGTAGTTGTTGGTTGTTAAAAAGCAAAGGGATTTTCTGTGAGTGTCATTAGTAGTCTCGTTTTTAAAAAGTTCTTTGGAAAATACAAAAAAGTTTCCTTTCAATTGTATGTTAAGAGAAAGATTTGATTTGCCAAGCATTGCATTTTCGACTCTTCCTTAGCTAGATATTCATTGAAAAGGAAAAGGAATTGTTATCATCTTAGGTGCATTTTTAGTGTTTTGGAGTCGAGTCTTCATACCACAAAGTTTCATATCCGCACCCATTGACTTAAGGAACAAACAATAAAATTAACGCTTAATTAAAATCAATATAGCAATAATTTTATTTTCTAGGACTCTTTTCACCAACATAGCTTAGGCTAGTATCTTGGAGTAGGGAGTAATTAACTCTCCAAGGTAGTTTAAACAAACAAGTAGTCAATCTTGCGGTAGGAATAAAATCCAATTGTTACATCTATGCTCTGGGAAAGCTCCTCTTAAAGGAGAAGCACAAGATCATATCCAAACCAGTGTGGGAATCAATCCTTCATCATTGGGAATTATAGAAGATATTCACGTATTAAAAATGGTAAACCTCGGATTAACCATTGTCGAGGAGCCTGGGGTCACTTGTTGGTAAACCTTGGATTTGTTCCAGGAACTCAAGGGGATTGAGCTTGTTACTGTCGCCCTTGCATGCGTATCGGAATCGTGAATGTTCTAGGTATATGTTTTCGTTGGTGACCTAACCGATTCACTTACTTGATTATCTCTTCTTTAGCCAGCCTATGTTGCCAGTAAGTTTCCCAGAGGCATGCATAAGAGTGGAATTCGTCTGACAGGATGCGAATTCGTAGGTGCGTACCTCGGGAGAAAGTCAAACATATTGATCATGGTTGGATGATGGAGTGAGAGAAGGATTGGCAAGTCAAATGAACATAATCTTTAGGATTCTTTCCTAGGTGATGGTGGAGGGAAGATCCCACTGTACCTGGAGGAGACGTCGACTAGACTCATTTGGACTCTCTGGGGGGTTATCTTCACTCGAGACGATTATAGTGGAGAAACTTGTGCCAGTCTGTTTCATTAAGTAGGTTGTCGGGGTAATTGTTCCAACAACCATTTTTGTATTGAACTCTGTGACGTTGGATTTCATCACCAACTAGTGTTTTCAATCTGCAAAGATACTGTTTGTGTGTGGTTTGATCTCCTATATTTGTTAGGCGTGTGCTTCAAATTGTTTGGTTCTTTAGAGACTTTAGGTGTTTTTCTTGAGATTTTTCTTTGTCTTCATGTGAAGTAATTAGATTAATCGTGGCTGAATTATCGAGACAATCCCGTCAACTTCGGGGGTAGCCTCCCGAATTTACACCAAGTCAGCTGGGAGGGTTGCGCGCCCTTGTCACACCTAGTGAAAGTAGGGTTGGGTCACCGGAGGCCGGAGAGTCTTCGTTGATTGTACATCCTGATTATATAGTGCAAGCAAGAGAACATATTTCTGAATCAATTTCATTTTCTGAGGTTACTGGTAGTATCACTCCCACGAGCTTGGTAGCCGAAGAACCTGAAATCTCTGAACCTGAAACTGAAATTGTTGCTACTCCATCTTCAGGATTTGCTTTTCCTGTTTCTAGTGGTCCTAGTTCACCCAGAGTAGAAAATATTATTACCGAGAATCTTCCTTCTGGACTCATTTCCATTGAAGAAATTGTAAGCTCAAGTCTGGACGAAGGTATAAGCATCCCTGAAAATCAACCAACTATTGAACTTAGGGAGCGTGAATCTATTTTCTTCAGTCCCATTAGAGGTGACACTTGCTATATTTCGTTGACCAATTTCTTAGAAAATCTAGGTCTCGTGTCTTCACCACCTTGATTTCCTTTTCATCCAACACTCAGAGGTTAATATCCTCCCTGGAATATGTCGAGACAGTCATCCTTGTTTACTCAGACGCCAAAAACTTTTATACATGGTGGTCCTTCTGTTCCTCCTGGGTATCAGTCTGTATCTAGTACATTTTCAGGAGCTTCTCCTCGACCCATCGATTATGCCGTATCTCCTGGTCATAACGGAACTAAACCATTAAGTGTTGAAGAGATTCTTATGATGTTTGGTACTACTCCTAATCTGCAACCTCAAGGTAGTTCAATACCATCAGGGGGGCAGCCGTAAGGTACTCCAATACTCCCTGGGGGGCAACCCCAAGGCAATCCATTACTGCCTGGGGGGCAAACTCAAGGATAGTATGTTCCTACTGGACAGTATTTTCCTCAAGGTCAACCCCAGTACCAATATGTACCTCAAGGTAAACCCTAGTATCAATATACACCTCAAGGTCAATACCAGCCTCAAGGCCAATACCAACCCCAAGGTCAGTACCAACCGCAAGGTCAGTACCAAACCCAAGGTCAGTACCAACCTCAGGGTCAATATCAACCTCAGGGTTTTCAACCACCTTCAGGTCAATCATTTGTTCAAGGACTCAGAAATGTACCATATAATTATCAATCTTACATTCGACCTGGTTTTGGTCCTCAATACGTTCAACCTGTTATGGGTCCATACCTCGGAATGAACGTAGTGTGGGATCAACAAACTCCGCAACCCAATGTGCAGTTGTCATCTCAATCTGGACAGTCTTTTGTTTTTGGTTCACCCTAGCAACCTGTCCAGCCTACTACTCAAGCTACTACACCTGGGGCAATTCAACAACCTGGGCCTAGTTCGCCACGAACTCCGTCCCAAACATCTACTGCAACTACTACGGATTCTATTCAATCCACTCCACCTATTTCTGGAGTATCAACGGCTCCAGTTTCTACTGCTCCTATATCAACTCCTCAAGCATCTTTACCCCAGTCTGGACCTACAATCCAGACTCCGGTTTCTATGCCTGTAGAACAACCTGGGCCTAGTACGGTTGTTACAAGTCAACCACAATTTACTTATCAACCGTACCAGGGGTAGTACCAATACGGGCTCGCTGTGCAGAACCCGACTTATCAGTATCAACCGTACCCTGGGTATACATATCAACAACCTCAACAACCCCAGTGTGGTCCGATTAATCCTGGTTTTCCAGGAGGATATAATATCCCAAATACGAATCCGATACCAAGCTATCTTGGATATCCTCCTCTTGGGGATGGTCTTATGACCCCAAGTTTTTGAGATCCAAACTGTCAGTTATCATTTATAGCAACTTTGGATTTGCCTAACTTGTCGCGCCTTACGAATGATCCAATCAATTATCTTCCGTTTTGGCCGCCAATGCCGAATAAGTTGCCTAATGATATACCAAAGTTTGAGGGGAAGCCAAGAGAAGATCTGTCTAATCATGTGATGACTTACCATCTCTGTTGTGAATCAAATTCCATTATAGATGATTCCATTCATATTCGTCTTTTTCAACGCACTTTGATTGGCCTTGTAGCCAAGTGGTACATTGAGTTGCCACGAGGCTATTTTTATAATTTTAGTCAGTTAGCCACTTCCTTCCTTACTCATTTTCAGCTGCTAGTCCGATATGACAATGGTACGGAATTATTAACTTCATTAAAGCAGTCAATGTCCACTTATATTTCAGATCATATTCATGAATGGCGATGTTGACGTCGTTTAGTGAAAGTTTTTATCTCGGACCAAATTCTGGCAGAATGTTTTGTGAAATCATTATTACCCAAAATAACTGAAGATGTCGCTAAGGCAGGGGTAGTTACGAAAGAGCAAGTAATTTCTCAAGCTCAGTACCTTGACTTAGTTTATATGCAGTCAGGTACATTGCATGAGAAAATCCCCGACCTTCCGAAACAAAATCAAATAGCTGCACCTCCCTCAAGGTCTCATGCCACTGATGGTATGATTGGTACTGTTAATACCAAAAGTAAGAAGAAATCATCCAAGAATTCTTCTCCCATAATAACTTTACCATATTCCACTAAGGGAGAATCTTCACCTGAAATTTCTACCGATGTTCATGTCGTAGAATCATCCACGACCAAATCAAAATCTAATGGCAAGAAGAAAGGTAAGAAGAAGAACAAGCAGAACTTGAAGGAGAAATCCGAGAAACCTGAATCTACTGACAAGAAATGAAAACCTCGATATCCTTGTCTCATCTGCGATGAGGAGCACTTTACAAGGGATTGTCTGCAACGTGCCGAGGTTGCAAAAATCGTCAAAGGTTCGCAAACACCCACTGTTTTGAAGGATCCTTTTCCAAATCAAGACAGTAAATTGATAGGCTCTTCTTCTAATGCCTCAGAAGAACCCATAATGATGATTTCACATGTAAGGATTGTGACACGATCACAAGATTGCGGGAGTAAAAGTCCTTTTGGTGGGAAGGAAGCTGAATCTTCTAATTCCAATCCATCAACCTCAGCTCCGTCTGGTTTCGATCCACTACAGATCGAGAAACCCAATCTCGACTTAGTAATCAAACCACCCGCTAAGGGTATACTTCGAAAGTCAACTTTCAATCCACATGTGAGAGCTGCTCAGAACTATAACATTGTTGAAGATTTAGTTGTTTCACCTTCAACAATGTCGTCTTTGGAAGTGCTGCAATCATGTCCAGCACAACGTAAAATGCTGCTGTCGTCTATAGGAGATGTTGATCTTCAGGACTCAAACCTCATAGTCTTCGATTTAGAAAATAGTTCACCTCGTCTTCCTCATCAAATGGCTTTCCAGATTCCAGTGTTAGTCAAAAACAGACCTTGTTTTAGGACTGTGATTGATGAGGGAGCTTCCACGTGTATTATGTCGATACAGTGTTGGAAAACCCTTGGTTCTCCTACGCTTAATCAATCCCCGACAATACTAAAGGCCTTTGATGGCTGAGGGTTTCATCCTTATGGCATTCTACAGGAATTGCCTATAGGGGTTGAAGGAAAAACCGTTAATCTAGATGTGGAGGTGGTTGATGCCCCTCTAGATTACAACCTTCTTATGGGTCGTAGTTGGTCTTATGCCATGACTACTGTTGTTTCATCAGTCTTTCGGCTTATTACATTCCCACATAATGGAAAGATTGTAACAATAGATCAGTTAACTTATTTCTCGTCTGACCCATCCTCTGCTGAGAGTATTCAACATGTTGGAAAAACCGATATCCCTTATAAGGATGTTGGAGTAGGATTAGTTAAAGATTCAGGTTTACTCGAAACTTTTTCCTTTCCTTCTCCCAACGTACAGTCTCCTTTCACAACCATTCATATGATTTCGTCAGAATCCATTCTTCTTGATGATCCTTGGGTCATTCCATTCGATTTCGAGGTGGATTCTCTTGGTGATGCTATGCCTTTGAGTCCCTTTGAAGTTTCTTATCAGGAAGTATAGCCGTTTTCCGACTCAAATTCAACCAACCCTGATCTAGTGAATGAGATCAATGGGAAATCACTTTCAATCTCAACCTCAGAGTCAACAACCTTTTCAGGAACCATTCACACTGATGAACAAATTCGGGAACTGTTGTCTATTGATGCATTACCATGGGAAGATCTTCATCATAGATCTTCATTTTTACCCGATATTGATCATTTTGAAAATGATTTTTCATCCATTTTTACCACTAAATATGTCAAAGAACTATAGAATCCATTGAAACATCCTGATTCTGAACAAAATTTAGCCAATATTTCTTGCACGGTTC
The DNA here is from genome assembly GCA_000404065.3 of Pinus taeda. Classification (NCBI taxonomy): domain Eukaryota; kingdom Viridiplantae; phylum Streptophyta; class Pinopsida; order Pinales; family Pinaceae; genus Pinus; species Pinus taeda. Next base: position 33,061 of record APFE031191757.1, read on the forward strand.
CTATCGACATTTCAGTCAAACCTGGGATTGTTGGAAACATTCACATAGGTGCTTCTTGTACAGACACTGAAGTCAACACATATAAAGCCCTATTTCAAGAATTCCATGACGTGTTTTCCTGGTCTTATGAGGAAATGCCAGGAATTGATCCTTCAATCGTTGTTCATGAAATCAAAACCTACCCGGATGCTAAACCCGTCCGGCAATGGTTGCGTCAAATACACCCATGAAAAGCTGCTGGCATCAAAACCGAAGTTGAGAAATTAATTAAAGCAGGTTTCATTTATCCAATTCCTTTAATGGATTGGGTATCGAATATTGTTCTCGTTAATAGAAAACAAGGGACAATAAGAATATTCATCGACTATAAGGATATTAATCGTGCTTGTCCCAAGGAAAATTATCCCATGCCCTATATCGATCAAATTATCGATGATTGTGCCAGCAGTGAAATTTTCTCCTTTATGGATGGCTTTTCCGGTTATAATCAAATTAACATTCTACCTGCAGATCAACCAAAAACGACATTCATCTGTCCATGGGGGACATTTGCTTATTGAAAGTTACCTTTTGGACTGAAGAACGCCGGGGAAACTTTTCAAAGGGCCATGTCTTATGCGTTTCATGACATCAAGCACATTGTGCAACCCTATCTCGATGATTTACTAGCTCATTCATTACGAAGAGCCAATCATCTCACTCACTTACGAGCCATTTTCATGAGATGTAGGCATTATCGGATTAGGCTCAATCCGCACAAGTGTGTTTTCTGTATCGAAACGGGTTGATTACTGGGATTTGTTGTATCAAAAGCCGGTATTCGCGTTGACCCTTCAAAGGGCGAAGCCATTGTCAAGTTACCACCTCCTTCGACTCTTCGCCTACTCCAGAGTTTGCAAGGGAAAGCAAACTTTTTACATCATTTCATTCCTAACTATGCCGAGATTACAAAAGGTTTCACCCGGCTATTGAAACAAAACACTCCATTCTTTTGGGACGAGATAGCTGAC
>APFE031191765.1:4319-41797 GCA_000404065.3 Pinus taeda
ATATTCTCACCAAACCATTGCCCAGGGAGACCTTTGAATACCTCAGGCAAAAGCTGGGGGTAGTTGATGCATCATCTTGTTGTTGAATCTCATCTGTTGGTTGTACGCGAGGTCTATATGTGGTATACGCGTACACTTGCTGGTTTATGGATTGGTTGTAGATCAATGGCATAGGTTCAGGGGGAGCACATATAATGCATTGTTGGCATTATGGTAGCACGGAAGGAGAACATGGATGCTGATCTGAACATGGCTGCAATATGTCTCTATCTCTTTCATGGTCATGATGGATTATGGTTCTTCTTGAAGAAATTTATGGTGGATGGTAGATTATGGATCTGTTCAAGGGGAGCATTATCAGCAGAACAAAGACTTAAGCATGTTCTCAGGGGGAGCATAACCCTTTTCCCTTGATGTCAAAGGGGGAGAATGACGTTGAGGATCTTGAGGTTGCCATCAAGTCCAAAGGGGGAGATTGTTGGCATTATGTTTCTGGTTTGGCTTTATGGTACAGGTGTTTTACTTGATGGAAACTCTCTCATGTGGCAGATCTCAGTTCAGGCACTCAAAATCATGGAAATTAAGGTACCCGTAGGTAATCCTAGAAGAAGCTGCGGACCCACAGGTACGCCGTTCAAGGAGTGCGGAAATGCACGCAAGTGCCCAGTTCAGAAGGTGCGGACCCCAGTTTCACTCTCTCCAATGCATAAAAGCGCTTGCACGTGGGAATCTTCATGAATGGTTCATGGTATTAGTCCGACAGTTTTTGATCCTATGGTTTTGGTCCGTGGTATTGCATCTACAAATATTGATCCAAGGTATTGGGTTCATGGTATTCTGTTATTATGGTTTTGGACCATGGTATTGTGAAAGGCTTGCCTATAAAAAGGAAAGGAGATCTCTTGGCCACACACTTGTGAAATTTGAATATCTTAAGATCTGAAATTTTGGGTGATTGATTTTAAAAGCTAGATCTAAATCAAGGAGAAAACTTAAGGCGAATCTACGGATAATTTGTGATCTCTCGGGCGCATAAGAAGATCTGTGGATCTGACTGATTGTGGCACATTGGAGGACTGTTAATTTGGCCCTAATCAGAAGTCCGCAAGCGATCTGAAGGAGCAGTGTAGGGGGTACGCAGCGCAGAAAAAGGCTCAGTGCGAGGTACGCAGCACCAGAGAAAGCGCAGTGCGGGCCGCATGCAACGCTGCAAGGAGAAGTGCGAGGTACGCAGGGTCAGAAAAGGCACAGTGCGGAAGTACGCTATCTGTCAGACAGTGAGAGTGTGGACCTAAGAAGAAGTCCGCAGAGCAGAAGAACCACCAGTGCGGATCTGCACAGTTTTGACTCAGAAGAGTTGTGGATATTCACAGGCCCCTCTTGGTGAAGTTGCGGACTTATCTTGAAACTTTTGTTGACTGTCTTTTATCTATTGCAGCATAATTCTGGGTTTAGATTTCCGGTATTACTTTTCTGTTTAAGCATTTTGAAGTGTTGGGTGATTCATTGGTTGAGTGTATAAGGAGATTAGATGATTTGCATGTACTATTTGATGTCCATGGATCCAGTCTGAAAATTTATGAAACGTGGTCCTTAAAGAAGTAAAAGAGCTAAGGGGGTTGTAGCTCCCTTCGAGGAGAGACTAGAAAATAAGAGAGAGTTGTAGCTCTCTGCAGGTTGCAATCTACGTACTGGTAAAGGACTGCACCAGTACAAAATCATTATAAAAGAAGTTTCTAATTGAAAGAAGATAGAGACATATTGCAGCAAGTGGTTTTCACCCACATTGGGTTTCCACCTTATATCTGGTGTTCTTTGGTGTGACTATCTGTTTTTTTTTGTTCATGCTCATTATTATATGGTAATGTCATACAAGTTAATGATCAATATCTGAAGATTGAATTAAAGTATAAATCGGGAAAACATATTGAAAAGAATTTGATAATACTGATTCACCCCCCTCTCAGTATTATTTCCAACAATAATGATCCATCACTTCCTCTAGTGTAAAGATACCTGCAATATCCTCAAGTTTGTTTCATTAAGGATCCCCAATCAACTTCTTGAAGCCCACTAGTTCGTTCCCCTCCAAAAAATCCTTTAATCCTACAAAATATGAATCCATCCAAATATGTAGTAAAGTATAGCATGTAGGTTGAAGCACCTCAAATTCAAGCCCTGTCTCCTGAAAAGTGAGTCCATGCAGCATGGGAATTTCTTGCTCCTTCAGTCCTTTTTGATCTAGGTGATGTAGACTAGCCTAAACTATTTCGCTACCGCAAAATCATTCACAAAGTTAATGATCTTTGTACAAAGTTAGCTGACTCACATTAATGGATGTCTATGACCTAGAAAACAAATATTTAGGAAGACATGTTCATATGACAATGCAATAAAGAGTTTTGTAGTGTAAATTGATATATCCAAAAATAGACATCTCATCCTTAACTCAAGCCAATTGTTCTCAGGAAGGCCTAGTCTACTCATGAATCCATGTATCTCAATCTTTAACCCCTCTACAAAGTCCCTCTCCATCTAGATTAGGATCACTAACCTTCCTCATTCAATTTGGGTTATTGAAACTTTTACAAGAGATAGGAAATTCCATTGGCGAGTTCCACTTCTAAAGTATAGAGATATTGCAGAAGAAAATCACCACAACTTTACACACTTTATGTAGATATGGATTTCTCCAAAGAGTTTCAATTTGAGATTAAGTTGATGACTAAAGATAAATTTTTTTCATAACCCATGAGTGTATTAGAGGCACTTCAATTTTTAAGGTACAATGAGTGGTATGTTGGTTACACATCAGAATCTCAAATATGAGGTGACAAGTTCGATTTTATTATTATAATGCTTTTCAATTAACAATAATAGAACATGTATTCTATGAAAAAATATTTATCATTTGTCCTGAGGTCAAAGTCTCTTGAAGAAACATTTATTGTAGTATATGGGATAATATTTGTTGTTTTCCTTCACACCATGTTTTTCGGAAGGAACCTCTATTGTATTAGATGGGAGAATATTTATTGCTTGTCCTAATGCGAAATGTTTTTGAAAGAAAACCTATTGAAAGTGGGAATGCCATGTGAATTCAAGGGGTTTCATGTTACACTTTTGAAGTAACATCTATTGCGTGTAGGAAGCCATGTGAAGGTGTGCATTTAATTGGAGAGTGGAATCTATGTACTATCTACAATTTATGCACTTTGTATAGCTAATTTGTGCACTACAAAGTCCAACGACAATCAAGGGTTTTAGATAAATAAGGATAAGATGAACGCAACAAAAAACAGGAAGGTGAAGAGCATGATCTGACAATCCTAAATCAGCCAATCCAGTTCATTTTTTTCTTTTCTAAGTCTTCACTATGACTTTAAACTATCATTGATGTGATCCAACAAATTTTTCCTAGTTTCATATTACTTTATTCTGAATGAAATGTAGGGTCGAGTTGGATTGTGCTCAAAGAGAAAACCACAATCCACTAATTATAATTTAATGCTTGAAGCCGATAGTCAAACCTCTTGTGGATAATGGGATTTTGATCATTGAGTAAAGCAAGATGAAATATTTTTAACAACTTTTCCTTCTATTTGCATTTAGTTTCCCATCCCTTTATGTTGATTAAAATTGCATGCAATTGAAACCACAAAGGAATTCCTCTTTGGTTAATTAGTAAATAATTTTTTACAAGGAATTATTTCAAATTTCAATAGAAATAATATGACTATTTTGATGGTGTTGGACCCGCCAACATGTCATGGGATCTCCCCGATAAGAAATCCCAATTAGACCTCAGACCATTTGGTGTAGGAGTCCCAACAGTGGATCGTATGGTAATGCCTTGACTGCGATTTCACACAGAGGCAAGTAAGATAACTCTGTTCGTAGAAAGGGTGTGACAGCTGCAACAAGCCAAGGAAGGTGCATGAAAGGTTCCAACACACGGGGGTCGAGATGAGTGGGCCCCTTGGAAACCTGTGATAGCCCGCAGTTAAGAAGGGAACACATGAGCAAAGATGCATCACAACATGTAAGGAAAGTTACAAAGTGATGGTTAAACCAACACACATTTTGAAAAGATTCATACATACATACACAGATAGTTATACATGCATGCGTAAGTAAACAGATACATATATCATTTAGAGCAAACCAGATAACATAGAATACAATACAACATATGCATGAAATGTGGTGAATCTTGCTATATTAAGAAGTGTAATTTCTAGTCATACAATACATCCATGTCCAACCACTAGCTCTAATAGTGGAACATTATAGCCACAACTGCTTGCTCCTCCAAAGAGATGTACTAGCTCTATGCAGTGGAGAAGCCAAGGCTCGTTACAATACTTTCCAAGCTCTCTCCAAAATAGTCTTATTGAAAGCTTGGTTGACCAAAATCCCATACAATGAGTTACGAGGCACTATTTATAGTAAAGGGTGGGGTGGCCCTTGACATTTTCCTTTGTGACAGTTCAACTACCCTCATGACTCTTCATCTACTCTTTGATTGTTACATCCAACTATCGATACTTGACTTACACTTGATAAGACATTACATTACAATGCACATGTACCCATGTGAGAGAAATGTCTTGAGCAAGCCATGCTAGACATCACTATGACTTAGACAACCATGGAAGTCCAACTCCTCAACATCCTCACGCTGATCAACAGTAACGTACTGGTTCCAAGATCGGTAGTCTGCGATGGTGTCCCTGTGCTCCAAGGTGACATATTTCAGGAACCTGACTCTTGCCTCCATAACATCCAGGTACACTGCTCGGGCTCCTCTGTCCAACTCGTTTGTGAGTATGTGTATTATTATCTTCAATGCGGCTAGACCAGCGACATACTTGTGCATGATGTCTGCACTGATGGGTAAGTCTGGGCTAGTGGCGATGCACATCAACTCGTCGAAGTACGAGTCAAGCTCTAGTCGGACCTGTGTCTTTGTCTTTGCCTGGGTGAGAGTCTGAATAAATGCAATCACATGGGAATGCACTAGAACATCCATACTCTTGAACGCACGTGCATGGGAAGCCAATATACTAGTGATGAGCTGTAGGAGCTCTTCATAGTTCCAGATTTGACTCCAGATACATGCCTTCATCTCGACCACACTAGCCTTCATCATCTTAGGCAAGTGAAGCGGGGATCCCTTGTATCTCATCATCCATGTTTACATGTAATCAACAACAGCATGCAAGTTCGTCAAGATACGTGCTCTTCTAGCACATCGCTGCCGCCATCCATTAATATGGACGACTGCCTTATGCACGGTCCCAAACTTGGAGTACAAAGATCGCATAATTGTGTCAAGAGACAATACTTCATCTAGTATTTCCTTCTTCAGTTCAGCTCGGGTGAACGTTGTCACCAACTCTCCTCCTTGATTGGTCATTTGTAGTTCGTTAGCCATTCGCTCATTCTAAGCTATCAGAAAGTGAACACTTGAGCTAGTGGCTTCGACATACACTCTGGTTGCATCGGCCAAGGCTGCTGGATGTTTGCACATGTTAGACATGATCACTCATTTCTCAACTTGTGCATGAGATATATGGTCATCTAGAGTCGACACTCTACGAGACTACACAACTCTATGTTGAGACTCATCAAATGAGATGTTGTGCATCTCTCCTTTCGGATAATCTCTAAGGATCTCAGTGCCTCCTCAGTCGCTTGAGACTTGCTCATCATCTGGATATGGTGAAGTGGGTAAGTTGACCTCTTGGTGGTGAGGCATAAGGTTGATGTCATGTTCTAATTCCCGTTGCTCCATATCTGTATCCAACTGTTGAAGTGCTTGCTCTATCTCACAAGCAAAATCCTACTCTTGTGATGGTTCACTCTGTCTGCCTAATGCCAGTTGTTCTGATGATTCCACTACCAGTACGGGCAATGTTTCATCTATTTGCGCGTGTTGCACCCCTACTGTACTTGTTGTTTTTGTGCTTCCCTCTTTTGTTTGCGTAGCTCTTGTTCCTTTTGGAGTTTCTCCTTCAGCTCATGCAACTCCTTCTCTGTTTCCTCCATTCTTCTCTTCTCCCTTTGCCTTTGTGCAATTCGCTTGTCGCGTTGTTGCCTCTTTACCTCTATAACCAATGCTACTTTCTTTTCCAGTGGATCTACTTGGAACTTGTAGCCTTTTTCTTCCTCCTTGTGATCGACGATCTTCCTCTTTCCCTTGTCATACATTGGTATGCTTGCCTCTGCTGCTACTACAACTGGTGTTAGTGCTCTCCAGGATGCTGCTGCATGTTGCTTCACTAAACACTCCATGAGGAAGCTGACCTATTCATTGGGTCTAGAGAAACTGTAACATCTCCATGGGTCCTCCTCAGTCCAATGAAATGCCTGTGGATCCAGTTTAACTATACTCTCGTGCAATGATATTTCACAATGCAATGTGGGTCATATGGATTGTAACTTTAGAGGTCAAATGGATACTTCATCATTTTTTCTGCTTCAACATCCGCTTGCTTGAAACTCTAGATCTCATATAACCCAATCCGCAACGGAAGAGTGGACCAAGGTGCCTTCTTCTTCCAATGCAGTCTAGTTGTTAATCCTACCAAGATGTGATATGCTACTTCCTGCATGACGAGTATGTCCAAGGAAAACTTCTGTAGAACATGCGAAGGCTTCTCCGCACTGAACATTCGTATGAAAGTGCCATATGGTGAGGCATACCAATCAGCAATGTCTATCGGTGCCTCCATTTCTGCCCTCGATATGCAGGGTGGATCTTGTTCGAATATCATCTTGTAAACTGGGGTGAAAAAATGATCGGACAGACATGTTATAACTCCTCTGAAGCTGCATTTGGACAACAAATTACACTATGCATTCACAATAGTCTCCATCGTTGACCATGCCCACTCCAAGCTCGGGAACTCCGATCAGGCACAGATTGCATCTAAGATGTAGGTGGACATTAGATCTCTACTTGAATACCTCCGGGCGACTTTCGACCCTTCGTTACCTATTCCTTCAGTTGATGAGCCAACATGTCGAACCAATTACATGGCTTGCCCTCTCTGGCCAGTTGGTCCAACGTGATCACCCAACTTTGTGGGAAGGTTTCTGTTCTTTCTTGGCCATACAATTGACGTGAAAATATGACCAAGATACGCCTTCCGCATTATCTTTGTCTTGTAGATCTGGTTGGGTGTCATTATGAATCTAGCCAGCTCCTTTACCTAGTTCTTAAGAATGTCTCTGCAGTTGGCATTGTTGCTGGGTAAGCTGAAGGGAATCTCCATGATAGTCAAGAGCTTCGACATCTAATACATCTCATCATAATCATGTGCACAGAAGGTTGCAATCTTTGTCCTGCTAACACTTCTCAAAGTCATCATCTCGGGATCAATGTGCAAGACGATCCGGGGTATCATGTCCACGCATGGGAATGCGGGGTATCTGCATGCAATCCGATACAAGCTAGACTTGTGAATGTTCACATACACTTGGCGGTCTTCGAGGTCTTCCCTGAAAATGCATCTAATGCTTCATTGACCTCTTTCCATTTCAGCTTGATGTCCTTATCTAGAAACAACTTGGTATCTTCATATATTAGTAGACATGCGGACACCTGTTCAACTGTTGCTCTAGTTGCACTTCTGTCAGTGTCCTTTGATCCTACTCTCCTAGAGGCCATTGATCCTATACTTCTAAGAGGCAAATGAACACCTGAAATATCTGGAGACAAAGCAACATGCATGGCAAGAAACGTGTTAGCAAAAAACAAAGCAAATTCGAGGCATGACATAACACACACCTGGGGAATGATAGGCAGAGATTGAATAATTTCTTCTGGGAGGATGGATGACTGGCTACCTAAACTATGCAAAAAGGCAATCTGGCTATTTGGGAGGCAAGATTGGCTAAAGGATTTGTGCAATGTGTATTCCAAACTGACTGTTGACTGTTGGGATTGCACAATGCGCAATTCCAGCTGGTAATGACTATAGGATCAAGGACTGCATTGTGCAATTTTCAGGACCAGCAGTGATTGTCCCTTAGAAATGTGCAAAGTAGTCCTGGAGGACAGTGCCTGAGTAGAAATGTGCATTTATGGAGAGGAAGATAGAGCCTTCCTTCCCCAAATTGCACAATGTTGTCTTAGTGAGGCAGAGCCCAAGCCAAGGCTGGCTAGACTTGCCGATGGGCAATTAAAAGAAAATGTGAAAGTGAGTGCACGACGACACTAAGTGAAAGCAAAAGTGATTGATCATGCATGAAAACATTGAATGAAAGATTCAGTAAATAGATCAACATGCATGTGGGTGAAGCGAGTCGCTGGATCAGCGATCGTTCGTGTAAAGTAGTTTCATGCATGCGACAATAGTGAGATAGCAATGAAAACTAAAATAGTGCTAGTACAAGCTAGTATACATGCAAATGACAAAAAACTTTCAAAGAAATCAACCAAACAAAACTCGCACAAGAGAAAAAAACAAAAAGCGACATAAATGTTGAGAAAGAAAAGTTGAGATCACTCGCCGGTGAATAACTGAGTCAGATGTGTCGAAGACTCTTGGATGTGTTGTGGGATGTCAAAGCTCCAAGATCGATGTGAAATAATGAGCTCTGATGCATCAAGTAAATAAGTTTGAGCTCATGATGCACATGCCACAAATCTAGGAAAAATCGACACTTGGAAGAAAGGTTCTAAAACGATTTTGCATGTAACCTCTGTGTTATCACTCATATTTTCCTTAGAAGTTATGGGAAGAAGGAAAGGGATCCGAGGTAGCCACAAACCAATCTTTTAAGTACAGAATCTAGCCAATCTGTACTCAGAGAGGGCTCTCTCTTTATGATTTAGCTATATTTGAAAAGATTTTAGGCTAGTTATAAATGTTCAAGGTTGTTTTGTTTGAGAGTGGTGGAATTCTGAAATAAATGGACAAACTAGGCTTCAGGCCATTGGGATATGGATTCAATCAAGAATAATTCACTGGATTAAGTTAAATTGTTGAGGTATGAGTTCAACAAGTAGGATAACAGAGTAAAAACAAATTTAGGGCTTGAGTGGATGATATTTCTGTTCAAAACAAGAGGGAAATTAAGAATCCTCAAGTTAGGATTAGAAAGAAGAAAGGAAGATATGTCAACCAGCATAATTAAGAATCCTATACTAGGGACTTATTAAAGAAAACTTCAGGGATAGAGGAGCAATTAAGAATTCCCTTATCAAAATAGTTTAGAAGAAAACATGTAAATGGCATATTGTTGATAGCAGAGAGCAATGAAGCTAATTCTGATATACTTTGACTATTTTACCATTTAGTTTTAAGATGCATGAAACATTGAAACATGTAGAAAACACATAAATCACAAGGATAGAATACTTATTTGCAATTAGACTGCACATGAATCTGATGAAATGTCCTCAACTTTTATTCCTTTTCCAACAAAAAATCCAGACTTGAGTACAAAGCTTTCTCCGCTTGATAATATATAGTTACAGAAATGTTATAGAATCCACCCCTAATACTTCGAATGGAGAAGTATTTATAAAAATTTACATTAAAAAATATCTCATAACTATATGAGATTTATTCTAGGAGTAAAAAATATATTTTACAAAAATATAGAGACAGATGGTCTCAAATATAGAAACAGATAGTAAACTGATTGTTGTTGTCCCCCTTTTTGTTGAAGGAGCTGGAGGCTTTTATACAAATTTGTTTCTTGTTGTTGCTTCAGTAAATATGTGCTAGACTTTGATTTACTTTTTCTCTACTAATACTCTTTCACCTATTTCTGATGCACTTTACCTATCCATGAGCTTTCATCCTTTTTACCAAACTTTACTGTGGTAAATATTTCTTTTTACCTTGTTGTTACCATAGTAATTTAAAGGATGCATGTCATGTTAGTCCACCATTCTTCCTTTGGTATGTTCATCGTTATCAACTTCCTGTAAATTTTATCAGCCTCAGTATATTTCACAAAATTACGCTGGACTATGAATAAGTGCTTTACTTCACGTTCAATGAAGAAGAGGTTCTCTAAACCATCGTAAAGCACTTTTCCTATGGTTAGTGCCTTTGCTGAGGATGATCTAACTTGACTTTCAGCTTGTTGATGTAGTTTGTTGATGTAGTCTATCTGAACCATTAGCCTATCATTGATGACTAAAGGGCTTGGGAGTCCTTTACTCCTTAAGATGTCAAAATTTCTCATGAACTCATCTATGTCTTCCTGCATACTTTAACATCTTCGCTCCAGGCCTTGCATTAAGTTCCATTTTGTCAGAACTTTCTTCAGTACAAGGATAGTAGTAGTCCTATCCTCAATGTCCAGTTTCTCCAACTATTGCCTGCTTTTACTGTCTAGAAAATTTATTAACTGGACTGCCTCTTCAGGCTTTCCACCCAGTTCTTCTCTGGTCTTCTAAATTGCCTCAAGAGCAAGCTTAACCAAATCAATTTGTTCAAAAATAATTTGAATGGATGACCAAATATCATTGATGGAATCAATGATATTGGTCCACAATATTTTCCTGATCTCTGCTAAAGGCCTATCAAATGTCAAGTCCCTCTCTAATGTCTTGATTTGTTCAGCCATGCCTTTGTCTTTTCTTTTCTTCTCTACATAATTGATCTTTGAAAGATCATACTTTTCCTCTAAGGTAGTAAATTTCTCTTTTGCCTTTTGTAGCTTTGTTACTTGGAGCTTCATTTCTTCCATTGACTTAATTAAGTCCTTTGTGATCTATGTTGATGTACCTACCTGTGTCGTACCTGTTGCTTCCACTGGTGTGGTTGTTGCCAAAGGAATGCTCGGCGCTACAATAATTGCCATAGTGGAAGGGACTGCTGTGGAAATTATTGGCACTATAGTTTGAGGCTGGGAGGTTGATTCACTTTGCCCTGACTGCAACACTTTATCTAATTCTTGCTCAGTTTCTTTTAATTGTTCATTCAACTTAAGGACCAAGTCCATAAGTTCCTCATCATTCTTTTTCTCAATAACCTCAGCAGTTTGAGGGTGTATGAGGGGTGGCAATTTCAGTTGTTTTCTAAGTGCAGCTATATCTTCATTTTTCTTCTTGATTAAGCTTTCTGCTTCCTTAACATCCTTTGGGTCATGACCCAACTCAATTACTAATTCTTCCAATGATTTTATTCTATTATCTTTAGCTTGTCATGAGGCTTTTTCTAGCTGCAATTGAGTTGTAGTGTTTCTTAATGAATTTTGCAACCTATGAGCCATCATTGCTTTGCTGGTCAGTGTTGAGTAGACCATCTCACCAGTTTGCCTATGAAACTCAATCTGGTCAATTGGGTGCGTCCTTAGCTAAAAATTGAAAATCAGTTTTAAGATAATCAACCAAGGATTTTGGTTGCTGCATTGCGGGCTTCAAGAAACTCATCTGCATTTTACCCTCTTTGATGTCAAACGCTGACATCAGTTTGGTTTACTTTGTGGGGGCCATTTTTAAGTATTGAGCATAGGCTTGGGCCTTCAGTTTCCCATTCTTTGTTTTGATCTCATTGTATTTCCCCTTTACATCCATGATCTTCTCTGAAGAAGACTTGAAAGATGATACTTCTATGCTAGGTTGCCTTTCCAGTACCTGCCTGTGTGAACTAGAGGGTGTCCCACCTGTTGGGGAATTCTGTAAACTGTCTGTTGCTTCCCTCCTTATGCTCTCTGTAGTCTCTCCAATGAATTCTTCCTCTGAATAAGGGTTCAACCTTTGCCTCTTAGCGAAGGGTTGATCTGTGGGTCTGCTAGAAGGGGTAGCTACTTCCCTTTCTCTTTCCAAGTTTCTTTCCTCATTTAGAGGAGTCTGTAGCATTGGAGGATTACCTATGTTTGTTTGAGCTGGTAGTGGCTGTGGTGGAGCCAATTCTTCCAAGATCTCAAGTTGCTCTGATTCCTTCCATTGTTCTGTTGTTTCTAGTTGTTCTGATGTAGGGGCACTTGTTTCCTGAGTTTGCCTTTGTGAAGGCTCTGCTGTGGGAGCACTATGTTCCGGTGATGATCTTTGAGAAGATTCTTTAGGCACCTGTATAAAGGAATCTAGATCAAGTCCTTCATGACATTTTCTACTTCGAGCTTTTCACTATCCTGTTCCATGAGTGTTCCTTCCCTCCATTAATTTAAATTGGCATATTGTTCTATTTCAGGAATTCTGTGATGGATGTAGGGTGACAACTTGTGTTTTATCCTTCTATCACAGATGAAATTGTGAGGATCATAAGCCCAAATAAAATTCTTTTTGAAATGCATCCTCTCTAGGATCTCCTCTGCTGCTTGCCCTGCTTTTCTGTTATTGCACACAAATGGGCCTAGGTGATCTTTGATCCTCAGCTAGGCTTTCTTTTTTGCTTTCATGAAGTGGATTTGATCAGAGTTGATTATTTTCCTATAGTACTCCAAGGAAAATAATCTCATGGGGACATATTTGGGAAATTTGAATGGAGATAGTTCACACCCATAGACTCTGATCTCAGTATGATTCTAGTACAAGTACCAGTCACCTATCCTATAATTCTTGGACAATTGAAGGGTTCTTTTGATGTCATCGTTGATTCTAGAAGGGGGATTTCCTATCAACATGGTAGTTGGGATGGACAAACGAATCAATAAAATCTGTATAAGAATAAGGAGAAGAAGCTGAATAGTGGAAAATTGATGTCCAGAAGACAACAGACCTAGGATTCCCTCTGGTATCAAGTTTTTGGATAGAGAAAGGGAATTTATCAGACTGGTAGTAAAGGAAAAGATGATACACAACTGTGGAATATTTAAAGACTCTCTCATTCTCCAATCTCATGAATTGGGCATGTATCTTGTCTGCAATGAATGTGGCATAGTCAAATTTAGCTGCAGGAGGTTGACCAGAGGTAAAAATAATCATGAAGGCTAAGGTCAACTCATCTACATACTCACTAGTAGTAAAACCCAAAATGCAAGCAATCGTGGTGATGATATCTTGGCCCAGATTTGTAAAGAAGCTTGACATATAAGGAGGGGGTTCTTTGGGCCTGTATTTTTTTCCTCCATGAAAGTCTGATAGACTTGGTTGATTTCAGAACTGGATAGCTTGGTAGATTTCTCAAGTAATTCTGCAATGGAAAGAGAAGTCAGGTTTTGGCCAGACTGTAATTGCAACATTTCATTTATGGACTCATCTGTAATGGTGAAAAGAAATTCTTGGTTAGGGGACATTACAGCGCTTATATTGGGGTTGTAATTTGCATGGCATTGGTGAACAATGTATGGGAAGATATGGACAGTGGGGAACTGATATTTGGGGAGGTTGGACTCCCAAAGACCTATGTTATCAGAGTGGTTCAGGTAATTGTCTTGGTACTGCAGTAGAATTTCAAGGGGCTGTCATCAAAAGTAAGGTCTTTGATTTGAAAATCCTTATCGGCCAAGGGGAGATAGTCCAAATCCCTGTGAGTAGTGATTGGAGCAATGTTTAGGGAAACTAGGGTTTCCATCCCTGGTTCTTGTGTGGTCAGGGAAGAAAATGGGGATTTTCAATAAATTGCTGACACAGAGGTGCTGGGAAGTATTGGGACTAAGCTAATAACTCAATTGCACTGAAAACTTTCGGTTTTTTTAAGCAATTTAGAGGAAGTTCAGTTGACAACAAGGTTTTCGGGAAGAAAGTAAGGTAAATACATGTTTTCATATGGTTGAAGAGACAATTGGCTATGGTGACGGCTCTGCGGGTGTGCACAATAGACTGGAGCAGTTTTGGATTTCAACAACTGTTGGCGATTGACAGTTGAAAGTCAGTTTCTAGACTAGGATGTACTTTGTGCGTGCATGGGAGGCAAAGGACGTTTTCTCGAAAAGAAGGGAAAACAATAAACATTTTTGTTTTTATGCATAAGTCAATATTTTGGCGGGTTAACGATAGTGATAGTTGGTATCAATTGAATGACGGGACATTTTGTCATTTATGGGAGGTGGTAAGCGGGTTTCATCGCACCGCTTCTAGGAGGCGAGTGTTTTTGGAGGAGGGTCGCGCGATTCCATTCATCGATTGACATGTTGCATCGGTGAGTTTTGGAAAACCGCCCATATCGTGTGCTTAATGTTCGACCAAAGGGCCCACGCGATATGAGTGATATCCGTCGGATTTGGGAGATCTGATCGGACAGTAGTCGGCGTTAGAAAGCAATGGGGAGTTATATGGAGGGGCATGATCATAATTAAATGCCTTAATCATATCGGGGGTGATTTGATTGGACGATAAGTTATTAATTAATTCGGATGATTAATTATTCATTTATTAGGATGGAAACTTTATTATGGTTATTTTGCAAACCAATGGAGCAAGATACATATTTTTTGGGATTTTTAATAGTAATATGGGAAAGGGGTGATTTATTTTCTTGGGAGTTAAATAATAATACGAGTTAAAGCTAATATGACCTTGTAAGATATGAAATGCGCTAATTTAAACATTTCCGAAAACATTTTCATCATATGACATTTATGACTTAGGCTAAATGAATATGAGGGGTTTTTTTTTTACATGCAGAATGTTTTAATTTTCTTAAGTAAAATAGGGATTTTACTTAGGAAAAACATTATAAAGGGGATGAACGAATCTATGAAGGGGAAATATTGATGAAGTGGGCTTAGGTACTTTAGGCATTTCAAATTATTGGGCCGAGGGTTCGGTCCCTCCAAAAGTCAGAGAAATGCTCTGAGCCCATCTAACTTGCTGTAAGTGCCTTTAGTACTTAGGGGCAAATTAGTAAAAATTAGGGGAAAATGAGTAAGGAAGATAATTAATTTGATTTTGAATTCTTGATATGTTGTCTTTACTGTGCTCCATGCTTTGTCTAAGTGAAGAAAGAAAAAATATTAAAGCATTAAACTTATCCATTCATCACACCTTTGTTTTGCAACCAATCATCTACTTACCTTACCTATTTAACCTAGCATTTTTACTTCTTTATTAGGGTGCACTTAAACTGGCAAACCCTTATCACACTTTCTTTTCTTTTACATATAGATATTTATCTAAGTTTGGCCTTATTACATCCAAGAGCTCAGATTAAATTGTTGAGCTCCTTTTATTCACTTTACCTATCTACTTATCTATCAAGATTAAGCAGTTTGGTCATATTTTATTCTCTATCTCTAATCATAAAATTGAAAACATGGAATAACCAAAATTAAACTATTTGGTTCCCATGGATTGTGGCATAAGTAACAAGTTGCACACAATCATTATTATACATAAAGTAAAGCAATGATATTTAGACTTGCACACTTTCATGGTCTTTTCTTTTTGTTGGGGTTCATTTTCTTTCATTTTTTTACCTTTTCTCTATTCTTTTTCCCCTTGTATTCTTTTCCTAGGACATACCCTCTTTACATTTTTTTATTTTTTTCTTTTCACAAATATGGAAAACATTTGCAACAAGCAATGGTATGAACATATTTAAGAGTTAAACCAAGTCAATCATGATATATGACACCTATTGGTATAGGAACATAACACTCCGGTTGCTAAAAATAGCTCCCTGTATCATGGGATTCTTTTTGCATGTTTCCTTTTGTTATTCCGGGAAAAGGCAAGTCATGCATGCAAGTCAAGTTTCCTTGGGCTCGGGTGGCATTGGTCAACCCTACTGTTCATGCATGAGGCTACTCAACTACTGGGAGAAAATGCACATTTCTGGATGGGAGTTGGGCTTGCTTCTCAGGAGATATGTGCAATTTCTGCGCAAAGCAGTCGACTGTTGCCCAAGATTGTGCAATTCCTAGACTGAGCGGGCCTTTTGGGAAGGATTGCACAATTTTCTGGGTGAAGCCTGACTAGCAGGATTGTGCAATTCTGAAGCCCAACAGGCTGCCAGACAGAATTCTGCAATTTCTAAAGGGAAGGGTAGTTGCCCTCGATAATTGCGCAATTTCTTGGGGGAGCTTCTCAGCCTGCAGCTGGACCAAGTCCAGATGAACAACCTATGAGGGGAATGCATCAAGCTTTGATCAACATGTCTTTGTGCAAGAAAAACTTGAAGCTTGTGTACTTGACGAAGCAAGACAAGGTGTTGTGAAAGGTTGGTAGGGAGGCTCCAAAACGAAGCTAAGGCAAAATTTTGGATGGTGGTTGTAGCCGTTACAACAAATTGAAGTGTAATCATTTTAAAATTATGCTAAAAAATAATAGAATAATTAGATCAAATTTTTAGTATTTACTATGACAAAAAATTATTTAATTAAACAAAAATTTCTTCCTTAATAATAATAGTATATGGAGACAATGAAAAGCCCTAGTTTCTTCTTTATTGTCATAATGGCCCAACCTAGCACTTATTCTAGTGTGAGAATACCCCCAAGATCATCACATTTGTCTTGTTAAATGTCCCTCATCAACATCTCAAAGCCTACTAATTTAGTTGCACTCCAGGAGGAGTCTTCAATCTAATTTCGCAGGTGGTGATGTCCAACCTATAAGTTGAAGCAAGTCCTATTCAAGTCCTATATCCTCAAAAATAAGTCCATGTAGTTCAAGAAGCTCCTACCCTTTCAATCCTTGTCAATTTGGATGATGTAGACCAAACTATATTCTTTCATTGCCATAGATGCATCTATAGGTTTAATAGTCTTAGGTTGAATCTAGAAAACTTATATCAATGGCATACTCACAACTTAGAAATCCAATATTCAAGAGGTGTTAAAGTACTAGTGCACTAAAATGTTTGTTCTCATGTCAATGCTTTTTGAAGGAACATCTATTGTAACAAATGGAGAATATTTATTGTCTATCCTCATGCCAAAGTCTTTTGAAGGAAAATTTATTGAAAATGGGAAGCCATGTGAACTTATTGGATTCAATATTTTATTAGTCATTCCACTTTGGAAGGAACATTTAATATTCCTAATGAAAATTTTACAATGATAACAAAGTCATGCAAAGATAATAACATAGAATTTTTCAAAAATGCATACACATAAACTAGAAATATCTCCAAATCCACAAACTGGTAAGGATTTTATTAATAATAGTGTTGTGGTGCGAATGAGTGGCAGAAAATGCACCTAGACTTTCACAAGCCAAGTTACGAGCACCAAATGATGAATACAAGAAATCTCAATAACTATAATAGCAAGCTCCTCTAGAAAATTGTGTTGCTGCTCCAAAACTATATTACTAGTTGACTTTGCCCCTTGATTTTCCCACTCTAGAGTGCCCAGAAAATTCTATAAAATTAGGAGAGTGCTTCTTGCCCAAAACCCAGAAAAACCCATAAATGGTTTGGCCTATCTCCAAGACAAATTCGAACCCACAAAATGGTGCAAATTCCCAAGCTAACTAGCAATTCGCCTTGCTATAAGAATTATGATTTCAAGTCCAAATATCACCCAAAATTTCTATAAAATTATTTATAAACTCCTCTCAATAAACCAACAAAAACTCAGAAAGGGTTTTGGCTGAATCCACCAATCCCCGGTGACCCCCAATAAATTGCCCAATTTGGCCAGAAAATGCCCCACAAAATTAATACTGCTGAATTAAGCCCAAATCCACCACTATCATCCCAAAAAAGGGACAACATGCAAAGTGACTAGGAGTCATTATGCTATTGGGGTTAGCTTGGTTGAATTGTTAGTTGAGCGCAAATTGATTGCTCTGAACACAGCATTGAGCTATATGGATGACTTCCCTGTTTATAATAAGAAGGGTAAGGGGTTTATACCCTCAAATTTCTTTGGAAATCTCTCTCAAGTTTGGCTAAATTCTCCCCTAAGGAATACGTCCAATTTCCGACCTTTATCTCTCCTCAACCTCTATTTCTCCAACCCCTATGCACTTCCAAAAATGTAGAATTTTGGCCCCAATAATTCTCTCAACTCAACCCAACTAAAATAACTTGCAAATATGCCTAATGGAAACTCTAAATTGAGCTCCCCAAATTGCCTCACTAGGGAAACACTCGAAGTTCTTCGAAATGAGGGTGGAATTCCTGCTCGGAAATTCCTTGTGCTGAACAACACGATTTTCTTGGCTAAGCAATGCAAGAGAACTAATGTTGAATTGTCAAATGATCAAAGATACCAAATGGAGGCCTCCAAGCTCTATTTATAATTGCTAGTCCTCTCCCTTGGTGGTCCCCACCTTTTCCACTAATAAAATATTACTTTGCCTCCATTCTTCATTAAAATAATAATTTCCACTTTTCTCCCATAAAATAATATTTTTTCCTTTTTATTTAATATCACCAAAAATTGGCAAAACTTCTTAGTGAATTTTGCACTCACAAAAATTGGGAACATTACAATCCTCCCCACCAAATATTGCTTGTTCTCAAGCAATATCCTGTTGCTCCAAACACAATTGTCTTGGCTAAGCAGCTCAAGAGAACTAATGTTGAATTGTCAAATGATCAAAGATACCAAATGAAGGCTTCCAAGCTCTATTTATAATTGCTAGTCTTCTCCCTTGGCGGTCCCCACCTTCAACTAATAAAATATTACTTTACCTCCATTCTTCATGAAAATAATAATTTCCATTTTTCTCCCAAAAAATAAGATTTTCTCCTTTTTATTTAATATCACCAAAAATTAGAAAAACTCATTAAGTCAATTTTGCACTCACAAAAATCGAGAACATTACAATCCTCCCCGCCAAAAATTGTTTGTCCTCAAACAACATCCTGCTGCTCCAAACATTGGCCTAGCCAATGCCAGCGTCCCAAATGTGCCACTGAACCACTCCTCGTTGTTGAACATCCTGCCATACTAGTGATGATCCCGATGTCAATAGTGAATCACCAGATTCCAATGGAATACCTAAATGATCTCCCCCTGTAGAAAGAAACTTACCCCTTAGGGTAGATGAACTGCCAAATCTTGTTGTACCTGAATCCCATGCTAGTCTTAGAAGGGTGCCACGATGCTAATGTTGCGCCACTTTGACTATGACAAACTTCTCATCATGCTCATACTGTATCCTCCCCTCTCGAAACTTGATGGTGGGATATCTGTGAAGGCCAAGCTTATCCTACCCACGCATCTCCATGATGTCAATGTCTACCCATCCACTATCAATCTCAATCCTAAGCAGCAACAGGATAAATCTACCTTGCCATACAACTTATATTGTCCAATTAAATGTACACCTGCATTAGATACCAAACAAACTAGTTTAACACATGAAACATCCATCCAATAAAACATAAAACCAAGATAAAACAAGTAAACACACTTAGTTCACCACACATTCATCCAAGATTTAACATAATCATCCATGAAAAGAGATCACTCCACACCACAAGCACACCCAAGAAAAGTTGTTCAACTAATGCTCCATATCACATAAGAGAGAAAGACTACTATCCAAGAGATGAATCATCTCAAGTGTAACAATAAATCCAAGAGATGAATACCTTTCCTATACATATGAGGGCGACCAAGTAATTTATCTCTAAATTAAGTTGAAAGCCCATGAAAATACATCATCTATGATACAAGGTAGATAGGTCATCAAGCTAGAGCCCAAAAATAGCCTCTATAATGGATAAACATGAAAAATAGTCTCAAAGAACCCACACACGAGTAAAAGCTCCTCCAAAGGGTGTCATCATCTCCATAAGCCGTGTCTCTCCATGAAAAGGTGCAATGGATGGGTCAAAGGGTATGTCTCATCCAAAAGTGGTTCCTCATTACCAAAAACATTCCTCTCAAGCCCAACATCATCCTCAAATGCCCACATCATCATCAAATGTGATACAAGGTTAAGGTATGACATCACCATGGTAGAAGGTGTTAAGTTCCCTCCAAAGGAATCTCAACTTTTCATCGTCTATCATCATCAACATAAGTGCAACACCCATTGCATCATATGATCTTAAGGGCACACACAACTGCCATGGCAAGGCCCTAGCTTAAAAGGTCAGTGTCTAAGGTCATGGAACTAGAGGAGAGTCTCAAGGTTTGTGCCAAATCATTATCAAGGAAAACAGTCCCCAAAAGGTGCTCAATGTCCTTTGTCAAGTGTCCTACATCATCTAGAATAACATCTAACACAAACTTGGAGAATCGAGTGAAATCAAAATCATATGTACAAGAACCAATAAGAGCATCAATGTGGACCATATTTAATGTCAAAGGCATCAAAATATCTCTTATTAGGTGTCAAATTCAAATATCTCACGAGCTTATGTGTATACAAGTTGCCAAATTTAGGTATGAGAGGCTTATCAACTGGTCCTATTAGGTGCTTCCAACCCTAAGGGGAGGAATAGTTCCTAAGCCAACCCTTTCAAATGATATGTGTAAGTGATAAATGTTATCATCAAGGGTTTACTTCATGAAAGGTGTCAATCTTACACTAGGTTATGCAAGACCATCATCCATGAGCACCTTTACTTTTCTAAACCCTTTTAATTAGCCCTTTTCTTGTTTTCGTCTAGTTGTTTAACAAGCCTTGTTGATTATCATGTAATAATGATGATATCCCTTTAAAAACGGACATTTTATCGCTTCATCAAGTTCAAGATGTTCTTTTACAATTTCCTTTTACTTTGATAGATGTGAAATATGCACGAAACTTGGGGGCAAGTGGCTATGTAAGTTAGGGTAGAGCTCTAACTAGAATTAGATTTTGAAATTCTTTAATCCCTTACCATTCTTTTGCATTTTGACATTTAGCTTATACATTTTTTATTTTTATTTTTATAGCTACACCATCCTCAAGCATTTCCAACCTCTTTTTCTCATAGGATGAGACATACAAGGAATCAGTGTCGACAAAAACTAATCAAAAGATGGGAGAAAGAATAAGGGAATGATGACAAGTGTTAAGTATAAGTAATATGGAACACTACCCCAATCAAGGAACTCAAATATGAAAATTGCTCAATATTACAACATTTGTTGTGGAAATTAAGATTTATTTTGATCTACCTAAAATATTTTATTGCAATGGATGTCTCACATTAGCAAATAATACCTTTAAATAGGTTGTAATAAAGAATCCCATGGGAAAAATTGTAGGTTTTGAAAGTGTGGAGCCCACAAAATTTCATCCTTAGATATTACTAATGTATCTCAATTGGATTTTCATTATTAATTATTATTTATTATTTTTATTTAAATTTACTTTTTTTTAATATAATTGACATTAAGCAAAAGCATGGATTGTGAAAACATAAACCCTCCAACTATAAGTTCACTATTTTATTTCAATTTTATTTAAAATATTAATTATTTTATTATTTTTAATTTAATTTTTATATGTAATTTACCATTAGAGGAAGAATACCATGGAAAAACCACAAGTTGTGAAAACTTGGAGCCTAAAAACCTCTACTGAAATTTACAATTTATTTCAATTATTATTTTTTATTTATTTTTATTTTTATTTTTATTTGACCAAGTCATGGGCTGTGAAAACATAAACCTCCATCTATAAATTCCCTTTTTATTTCAATTTTATTAACAATTTTTAATTATTTATTATTTTTAATTTAATTTTTATATGTAATTTACCATTAGAGAAGAATACCATGGGAAAACCACAAGTTGTGAAAACTTGGAGCCTAAAAACCTCTACTAAATTTACAATTTTATTTCAATTATTTATTTATTTTAATTTTAATTTGACCAAGTCAAAATGTTTACAAAACATAACATAACATAGGTATACTTATGAGCCCGACATTTAAAAAATATTCACATATTTAACTCCACATCTAACATCTAACGCCTACATATCTAACATTTACACATTTAACCTTTAATGCCAACACATCTACCCCATACAAAGTTGTAGAATGGCTCTTGGCGCAATCATGATTTAGGGGAGATTTTGATGATATAAAGTTATTGTTGTACTATGAATTTTTTTTGGACTCTAGAGGCTATTTATAGCCTCTTTCTTGTTTATTTTTAGTTCAAAGATGGATTGCATTTGCCACTATTTTGGTTATTTGCAACCTTGCTATATACACTAGAAACTTCACATATTCATGTATAATGATTTAAATTCATATGGATGAACATTGATATATATGTTTTTTTACAAAATTTGAATTTTTTTTATGTATTTTGGTCAACCAATTTTTTTATCTAGCATTTTTTCTCTCGTTCCAATATGGGTCACAATTTTAGAGTCAACTAGTTTGATCACTTGTCCTGTTCAGATAATATTGATTAAGAGAAACAAGCTTACCTCTAAGAAATTAGGGAAGCTATTCACAATGCGTAGCGCCTTCTGTCTTTGACATAAGGCATCAAATATCGAAATCACCAATGACATGTTAGGGTGTCTAAATGATGATGCACATATAGATGAAGTTGATGATAAAGTGCAATAGGGTTAGGAGTTGGTTGGGGTGCCAATGAACATATTATTAGATGTATATCATTGATTTTGACAGTGACAATTGGATGGATGATAGTGATTGCTTGTTGCAGCAAATGGATGCAAAGAACTGCATAGAGGCTAGCATGACCAGTAGGCTAGTAGCTTGTTCCATCTCTCTTTCAGTTTTTTTTGTTGATTTTTGTTATGACACTATTGACCAAGTCTTTATTAGTTATTTGCAATTTTAAAATGATGACTCCCATAATAAGAATCATATGGCGCGTGAAGTATCATTGTTGCCTTAGTTTGTTTTGAATATCAGTCACTTTAGAGTGAGAAACATAGTGATAATTGATTTTCCTATTTTATTTTTTACTTTTGTAATTGACACTTAGATTATGGTTGTCATTGCATGTCATTAATTCTATAAGTTTTCAATTTGTGATCAATGCATAGTCAAAACAGTTTATTTTAATAATTGTATACGTTTCATATATTTAATATTTGAGGCTGGATCACCTATGTTGAGGACTGTAACACACCAATGAACATCTTCAGACTGAAGTGCAATTTAGCTCCAATCAAAATCTATCAACCCAATCAAAATCTAAGTATTATAGCTACTGTTGAGTATTGTGAAAATATTATGAAAATTTTAACAAGCATGTGTGGGATTTATGTCATTTATTTCTCAGTTGGTTGATTCAATAATCTTATGCGTAAGATTTAAAATCATATGCAAACATGAAAATTGTGGTCGTTACCTATTTAAAATACTATTAAGATAGCTGTAGCCACTACATTTAATTCTAATATTCTTTCGTAGTCCATAGCAGCCATAGCCACAGTCATTACACCCTGAATTGGTACAATGAATTTGTGAGCTCTGCACATGCAGAGATGCATAATTGATGAAGAAATTTCACCTTGAAATCAGTATTAAAATGTACAAACACATGATCTATCAAAATGTAATAGCAATGAAACTCTACATAAAAATTGCATAGAAGCGAAAAAACTAATTGTGGTTGCAAAGTAATAAATTTGCTACAAAAGATTGCTTCGTAAACACTATATTTGTAAGTAATAAAAGGTTGTAGGGCATCACACCACAAGGTTGTTTCCTGAATCCCTAAAATTCTTAATTCAGGAACAAGAGATTGCAATGCATCAACGGGTGTATTAAAGGATGAGAATGTTGATCTCATAAAATGTTGCAGATTTAACATTGTAATAGGATGTGGCCACATTTGGTTATTGTGACAATTTATACTAGGGATGCATGTAACATATTTATCCATTCTTGTTATTGCCTATCCCATTTAAGCATGCATCAGGACATTGATTTCTGGAGTTGCATGAGAAGATTGGTGATTCCACTTTAAAAAGTCGGTAAAATTTGCATTTGTTACTAGCATGGTATTTTTTTCTTAGTTGACCTTCACAACCCATGATCAGCTTGCGTTGTGTGGTTTGTTTCCATAGGGCCTAGAACTACATTTATGAAGATTTGTTCAAGAACGTATTTGTGACGAAGTCTTGCAATGTATTTTGTGAGCTTTTCTTTTTGCTATGAAAACAAGCTACACAGAAGCCTAATTTCATATGTAGACATTACAAACATTTGCAATACAATCATAAATCTCAGAAACTGAAGCCAGTGCAGTCATGACAAGAGGCCTAGTTTCCAGTCAGCATTCTTATATTAGGTTGATCCATCCAAGTACTGCTGGCATCCCGTGTATGATGATCAAATCTTGCAAAGCCAGATGGTTCCATAACACAAACAGGGCACAATATCATTACATTACGTTGTATCATTATCATCTGGAAGCATCAGTAGCCACGGTATTTATTGGGAAAACAATGACATTAAAACTCATAATTATTGCATAAAAAAAAAGAATGGACAGCTTAATATTAAACAGTGTTCTGCTGTAAACTTCCAGATCACCCAAAGAATATACAACTGAGATACCTTCCAGGACTCCATGAGATCCCCCAATTGGAAAAGGGGGGATTTAGCATAAGAAGTAGGACTGTACATGAAAACATTGTAAATATCATGATCATTGTACAAGTCTGCTTTGTATTGAAGTTGCAAGTTCCCACAATTGATCACATCTGACATTCTGATGGCGTTCCCGAGCACTTTTCACCACTTCGAGTACCAATTCCGGCCTTTGCAATGTGTAATTTTCAATTACAGCATACACGGCTTCCTGGAAAAAATATAAGATACAAATAATTTATAAAACATGTATGGAATGTTTACTACAATTCAATCCTTGGATTAAACCATGGATTGAACTAAACCACATTCCTCCTCCAGCAACAAAGCAAATGATTGGAAAGTAAACAGTCAAACCTATCGACATCCCTGGTGTAAAATGCTACACCAAGGGTTGAGATGTCCCTCAGAAGAACAATTATCTATAGTAGCCCTCTTTGAGAATTATTCACGGAGTATAATCCTAGTTTTTGAATTGTGTTCTGGTTTCATGGTTTCTAGTTCAGGAATTTCCCGGGTGATTGACTCTTGAACATTGTTTTAGCAGAATCAACAATTAAGATTGTTTCTAGGATGCTACTTATAGATGATTAGGGGGGTTTAATTTCTTATAAATCAAACCAAACTTGTCTCTGTGAATGCAATTAAGAGGGAAAAGCTTGCCAACAGGAGTGTGGTCTAGCACCAAGCAGAAAGTTGATCAGGCTTCTATTAATGTAAAGACCCCATTGAAAACCCCTTGATTGAGTGGGTTGGATAAGGCCAAGTGCAAGTCCTAAGTAATTTTGACTACATGGTTTCCCCCCTCATCATAGTACCGCAGCTTAGCAAGTGACATCTATTTTCATAAGCAGTATCCCCCCTGCCCCCAGGAAAAATTTAGAAAAATAAATAGAGACTCGTGGAAAATAAACTTGGAAACACTCTTAGCAACCCTTTGATCTATAATATATATCTATAGATTAACAGATAACTATTTTAAATAGTAGGAGATAACCAAGAGGCTATTTCCAAATCATCATTAGGTTCACGTTTGTTAGTGATTAATATTTATGATCATTCTTTAGAAAATATGATTTTTACTTTATGTAAATAAAAGTACATTAAAATATGATTAAATTAATGGAAATATGTTCTGTTATGTAACTTCTTTTCCTCTTCACTCGTATAAATGTAAAAAGGACTTTCCTGATTTTAATGAACAAATACTCCCTCTCTATGTTGCACTAGTCTCTGGAACTTGGGAACATTGAGAACTTGGGTAGGAGTGTCCGGAATGGCTAGAGGTTTCCCCAAAATTTCCAGGAAACAGCTAATTGGGAGCGGTAATATTATATAATAAAAGAAACAAAAATTGTTTTTTTAATTATATAATTTATATAATAATTAAAATATTTCAAATATTAAAATCAATTTAAAATTTTAATTCATTAAATGAATATCAAATTCAAAAATGTAAATGATTCAGGAGGTACTTTTGAATTTAAGAAACATAGTGAAAATCAAAGAACTCATCATATTAATATTCATATTGCTAGCATGCCCAATGTAGTACATAGTAAAAAAAATGACAAATGCCCAAAGTGGCAAAGTAATACATGGTCCAAAGATGCTCAAAGGCCAAAACATAACATTAAAGACTAAAGTTGAAGATGATCATAAAGTGCAATCTTCAGCATCAAGACTATCCATATAACCTTGAGCCTCGCTAGGCACTCCAATTTCATCATCACCAACATCAATATCAAGATCACCTCCAATGCTACCCAAAGGTATGCGAACTAAACCTGCATCTAGTGAAGCATTATCCTCACCATCATCAATCTGAGAAGCCTCCTCAGCATCAACATCCCATCTTGTTGCAGGGTGTTGAAGTTTCTAAGTCTAACAGTTAGAAACCCTCCATGTACTTTCTGATTCATTCCTTCCTACTTGTTCTGATTAATTAACAAGTTATTTACCATGTAAATACTGAAAATAAACACAAGTACATGCTCAACACATTACAGATCATCAACTGAAGGAAACAGAAACAAGCACACAAATGACACCTTTATTTTTGGACTAATGTCCCCGGAAAAACCCAATGCGAGAAAACCAGTGGAGCTATCTGAGAGTTTGATTTATTAAAGCATTTTTAGAATACAATCTGGGTGCCAAATCCGGCTCACCCAACAGAGAAAAATCTCGGCAGTAGTACCTCTCCTTCAGAGACAAATGTTCTGGCTGAAATCCCGGATAAACACTCTGGCAACTCCTCAGCTCCAATCTACCCCACGAGAAACCCCAACGTCAACCTCTTCTACCCTATGCATCAGCTTTCCCAGCAATTCTGGCTTTTTCTCTCTACGTTAGCTTTCCCGACAATTCCGACTTCTGCCCTCTGCGTCAACTTTCTAGGCAGTTCTGGCTTCTACCCTTTGGGTCAGCTTTCTCGTAAGTTCCGGCTTGTGCCCTCTACGTCAGCTTTCCCGGCAGTTTCGGCTTCTGCCCTTTGCATCAGCTTTCCCGGCTGCTGCGTTGATCCTCCCGGCACTATCTTTGCCTCTCTGCTTCTGTATTCACTACCCCTCAACTGCAACTCTAGATCACTCTCTCAACCTTCTCAGCAAACCTAGCCCCAGAAAGTCGAAATCTTGATCTCTTGGTGTTTTCTCCAAGTGACCCTCAAGCCTCCTCTTATACTTTTCTCATTGACAAATCAACGGCCGAGATTAAGTCCCTAATCAATGGTTGAGATTAGATTTGGCTTGATCCATGACTTTTGGACCATTCTAACATAGTTTTATATTAATTCACATTAATATTTAATTTTCCCTAAGTTTAGATTTAGGGACTCCATTAAAAATATTAATTATTTTAATATCTCACAAACTGTTTAGAATCTGCCCAAACCCTTTCTGGGTATTGGAGATTTCATGTGCCTTAGCCTTTCCACCAATTTTCGTGGCTAGATCACATTTGATGCTACCCCAAATCAACACTCCCTCTTAGCGAGGATTGTGCTCTAGTAATACTCCTGACTGAGTATCACCTTGATCATCTGGCATTGGTCCCTGTGATGATGCTAGGCCTGTTTCCCATCATCTGCACTGTTGCATCCTGTACTTCTACCCATGGCCCTGCCACTGCTACTGCCACTGCGGCATCTATACTGCAACTCCCTTTGCATCTGTGTTGCTGCCCATGGCCCTGCCACTGTCACTACTGCATCTGCACTACAACCCCTCTCTTCGTACTGCCCATAACACTACCTTGCTAACTGTTGCACTGCAACTTAGTTACTGAGAAGTAAATAATTGATCTCCCAACTCTGACATCTCTGTCAAGCTAGAGTCACTCTCGATGCTAAAGCTCCCTCTGTCACTGACAAGTGCTCCCTCTCTAACCTCTGCACTATTGCAACAACTCCCTACATCTAACATCGTTGCACACCTCTATGTGCCATCCTGCACTAGTGCAACACTCCTGTGCCTCTCGCACTGTTGCAGCCTGCTCGCCTCGCACTGTCTTGGGAATCCTGCATTGGAGCTCTCTTTGCCGCTCCATCCTCATCCGTCTCTAACGACATCTGCCAGTCCTGCTACTCCTCTTCGGGGCTCCCGTAGCCATGTATAATCCAAGAGGTTGGGTACCCCGAGGATCTTGCCCCTCATCTTCTATAGTCCTCTTGACTACAGCTTGATGTCTCCCCACTTTCACTCAAGTGGTGTGTGTGCACTCATGGCATAGTCATCACTTGTCTCCACTTCCTTCTCTGCCCTTGCTAGCACTGCCTTGGTCTCGAAAGTCTCTCCCTTGCTCTTCTTCCTCGGCACTGGGTCGCATAATGACCCAGTTCCCCGCAGTGGAAGCATTTGGCCTTGGAGAGGTCCTTCTTCCACTTTTGTTGCTTACCCTCAGATGTTGGGGCAGCATCCACCTCCTCCTCCTCCTTGATTATGATTCCCTTGCTATTGCTTCCTATCTTGGTCACCCTCCTGATCTCTTCTTAGCAATGAGTCGCCCACATTTCCTCCCAATCTAGAAGGGTCGCCCTGCACAATATGCTCTGGAAAAACACCTCCCAAGCTTCTGAGATTCAGGGTTGTTCTCACCATCAACTTTGGATCTGGTGTGGCTATGGAAGTTAGCTGATCTCAGACCTCCTTCAATCGATCGAGGAAGGTGTCTATCTGTTCTCCCTTCTACATCTGGTATGACTGCAACTGATTTTCTAGGAGCATCTTCCTCCACACAGAAGTATGCTAATACAACTTGGTTAGGGCCTCCCACATCTCCCGTGCCATATTCTTCTCGGCAACATGTGTTACTATATGATCCTTGACCCCGTCAAGAATGATACTCTTGGCCCTCACCATTGCTTCCTCATACCCTTCATTGTCAGCTAGGTTAACTGGGACTGCTATCGTCTTCAAGGCGAAGTGCTTAACACGATTACTGTCAAGTACATATAAGATTATGGCCTTCCAGACTATGAAGTTTGAGGCTCCATCCAATCTGTCGTAGTCTCTTACTCCGTGTAGTGCCATTCCGCTACTCTTCTACTTCTCTCCTGGAAGTTCTCGATGTGACTCCCTCTGAGCCTCGATTTCCTTCCTAGAAATCCTTTTGCCGTTGTCGAGATGCCCCCTACTCTGATCGTCTGCGCAATCGCACCATTGATCCGGATTTCTCGGCTAGAAACCCTTGGTAGCAACTCCCTCCTCCTTGGCCTTGCCCTGTTAGGTATTGTTTTGACCACAGTACTCCACCAGCTCCACTCTGCAACTTATCCACATCCTCCTAAACCCCAACAACCTAAAGGTGAGAGCTCCTAGGCTTTGCATAGTCTCAGCACCAGCAAACTAGCTCCCTAAGGCAACTGCGTCAGCCCTCCTGGCCTCTGTGTGAGCCTGTCTTTGCCTCCCTTAGCCTTTGCGCAGCCTCTTCTTGGCCCAAACTTGACGATGTAGGCACTGCATCACCCCTTCCTTGCTGTTTTACTGGTAGGAACAACTTTTGTCACTCGGGACAACGGTTTTTTATTACTGCTACTCTGCTCGACTGATGTCCTCAATTCTCCTGTGATCTACAACCACCCTCTGATACCATGTTGAAATTTCTAAGTCTAACAGTTAGAAACCCTCCATGTACTTTCCGATTTATTCCTTCCTACTTGTTCTGATTAATTAACAAGTTATTTACCATGTAAATATTGAAAATAAGCACAAGTACATGCTCAACACATTACAAATCACTAACTAAAGGAAACAGAAATAAGCACACACTGTTATTTTTGGACTAATGTCCCTGGAAAAACCCAATGCGGGAAAACCGGTGCAGCTATCTAAGGGTTTGATTTATTAAGCAGTTTCAGAATATAATCTCAGTGCCAAATTTGGCTCACCTAACATAGAAAAATTTCGGCAGAAGTACCTCTCCTTCAGAGACAGATGCTCTGTCTGAAACCCCGATAAACACTCCGGCAACTCTTTAGCTCCAATCTGCCCCACGAAAAACCCCAGCGTCAGCCTCTAGGGACTGTGTCAGCCTCTTCTGCCCTCTGTGTCAGCTGTCCCGGCAATTTCAGCTATTCCCGGCAGTTCCAACTTCTACCCTTTGCATCAGCTTTCCTGGCAGTTCCCGACGATTTCAGTTGTTCTTGGCAGTTCCGGCTTCTGCCCTTTGCATCAGCTTTCTCAGCAGTTCCAGTTGTTCTTAGTAGTTTCGGCTTCTACCCTCTGTGTCAGATTTCCCGACTGTTGCACTAGTCCTCCCGGCACTATCTATGCCTCTCTGCTTCTATATTCACTGCCCCTCAGTTGCAACTCCAGATCACTCTCTCAACTTTCTCAGCAAACCCAGCCCCAAAAAGTCGAAATCTTGATCTCTTGGTGTGTTCTCCATGTGACCTTCAAGCCTCCTCTTATACTTTTCTCGTTGACAAATCAACGGCCGAGATTAAGTGCCTAATCAATAGCTAATATTAGAGCATTGATTTTGAAATAGGAAGAGTAGATCCATTGTTGAGCAGTGAGGCCAAAATCTACACTTGGCAGCGATACGAATCCCCTTGAGGGTATTGTGCAGTCCTTGCCGGGAAGCAGATCCGAGGAAATCTCTTTGAGTGAGATGATAAAGAGGTATGATTTCCAGTTTGTGAGTTTGTAGAGGCAGAGGGAGTGACGTAGAGCCTTAGCGCAATACTTGAAGGGTGCAGTTTCTGCCGAGGTAGAAATCCACTGGAAAAGAACGAATACACATATAAGGGGAATTTTCTCCTCAGAGAACTTTCCGCTAGAAAGTTTGAATTTCTCACTTGGTGAGCAATTGAGCAGTGCTAAGCAATGACTAGAGGAGTCAGTTTGACATTTGGCAGAGATGGCAGTCGCATCTCCAAGAGGGAGGTGTGGAGATTTAGAGTTGTAGTTCGAAAGAACTACAGATGGGTAGGATCCTTAAGGAGTCCACCTCTTGGATCAATTCCTTGCTACGGGAGCCCAAGATTCAGCAGTAGCGAGATGGACTTAGTGTCAGATGATGCAATGGATTGTTTGGAGAGACAGATGCAGTAGTTGGAGACCAGAGACTAGAGACTGATCAGCGCAGAGCAAGGTTGGCAGTCGTGCAGTTGGCATAGTGCAAGAGTCAGCAACAATGTAGAAGATTCAGAGGGTCAAAATCAACAATAGTCAGATACAGACATTCATTGTATTATGCTGAACACAGTTATGTTCAGCTAATTTTGGATGTTTTTCAGTTGCTTCTCTCAGCAACTGACTTGCAGTACAGATGCAGTGTTAGCAGTGGTAGTGCTAGTAGCGTAGCAAATGCAGCGTTTGAGAGGGTGTTGTAGTACGGATGCAGCAGTGGTAGTGATAGTGTCATGGGCAACAATACAGTAGCAGCAACAACACAGTGTTGGTGGCAACAACAGTGCATAAAGGAGGTGCTTCAGAAATAGAGCAGCATGCAGATGGACATTGTTGTTAGAGCACTTTCCTCGCTTAGAGGGAGTGTTAGTTTTTGGTAGCATCAGAAGTGCTCTAGCCTTGAAAATTGGTGGAGAGGCCAAGGCACATGAGTTCTAAAGAACCCGGAAACCGTTTGGTGAAATTCCAGCCGGATTGTAGTTTATTAAAATAATTAATATTTTTAATGGAGTTCCAAGTCTAAACTTAGGGAAATTAAAATATTAA
The DNA here is from genome assembly GCA_000404065.3 of Pinus taeda. Lineage (NCBI taxonomy): Eukaryota > Viridiplantae > Streptophyta > Pinopsida > Pinales > Pinaceae > Pinus > Pinus taeda. The sequence continues at coordinate 35,833 of APFE031191765.1, forward strand.
TGGGTATTAATCAAAATATGGGTGAGAATGATCTAGAAGGCAGATCAAGTCATGTTTTAATCTTAGCCGTTGATTACAGACTGAATCTTGGTTGTTGAAGACTCAACAAGAAAAGTATAAAATGGAGGCTTGGGGTTCATTTGGAAAAACACACAGAGAGACTGAGGAAATTGATTTTCCGAGGTGAGAAGTTCTCAGGAGGAAAATCGATTGGGGAGATCTTGCAGCAGAGGGGTAGTGAGAATCCAAGAGGACTTTTCGGAGAATATTAACAGAGAGGCGGAGAGAGCTTGCAGAGAGGAAGCACAAAAGACGGGAGAGATGACGCAGAAAATCTTCCTATCACGCAGAATCTAGAACTGTTGGAACAAAAGAAACTGCTAGGAACTTCCAGAACTGTCGGGAGTGCTGACGCAAAAAAGTTGCCTATCATGCAAAATCCAGAACTATCGGAACTTTCGGGAACAACCAAGAGAGATGAGGCAGAGGCAGCACAATAGTCGAGAGAGCTGCGCAGAAAAGTTGTCTATCACGCAGATTCCAGAACTGTTGGAACAGCCGAAACTATTTGGAATTTCCGAAATTGCGGAGAACTGTCGGAACAACCGGGGGAGCTGATGCAGAGGGCAAAGAAGGTGATGCAGGGCTGACACAGAGCCATCACAGAAATAGCCAAGGTTAGCCAGTCTTGTGCCGGATCAACTGGAATTCTGCCGAGTGAAGTGAGGTAAAACTCACTCATATTTTCCGCCAGTATTTTCTTTGTAAAGGATTGCTAGATGAGCATCCGAGAACTGTTGCACCAGATTGCTAGATGAGCATTCAGATATTTCTCCTGCATAATAATAAAACCCTTAGAATTGCTACACTGATTTTCCCGCATTGGGGTTTTTCCAGTGACTATTATGTCCAAAAATAAGTGTGTCCTATGTATCTTGTTCTTTGCTCTGTTTTTTTTTTTCATGAGATCAAATATTTAATTTGTTTTAGTATTCAGAGGAATAACTAGATGAATGGAATTTAAAAATCAAGTAGGTGAAGTAGATTCAGATTTGCTGCAGTAGGGATTCCTTCAGAGTGTAGGAATTTTCACATAGCATATGCTGGATTTTGCTCATTTGTTCCTACATCCGACTTTGCTTTTAGTCTGGTTTCTTCAATCTTACACAATGACTAGATCTTGAAAAGAAGTGGCTTCTTTCTTCCCATAGATACTTGAAGTGGAGTTGCCCCCATTCCTCCAGTAGTACATTTAGTACTACAATGGTCATTTCTTTGTCAGACATTATTTCACCCAGATCTTGAAGTTGATCTCTTATTTCAGAAATCCTCATAAAATATGAGGCTATTCTTTCTTTTCTTGAGATCTTTAATTTGTAAAGTTCCTGCCTTAGAGAGATTACTTCTCCAGTAGTACTCACGAAAAATAACTCTACCAATTTGTCATATATAGCTTTTGCAGTGTCTAATTTTGATACATATGGGATGAGAGAGTCTTTGATGGATTCTATGAGAATCCTCCAGGTTCTCACTTCTCCCTTCATGAATCTAGCATGTGCTTGAGTATCTTCTTTGGGAGGTTGAGTTGTTGGCCCTTTGATGTGGTCCATGACTTCATTCTCGATGAGATTTAGGTATGTTCTTTTCTCCATTCAAGGAAGTTTGTAGCCCCAACCAATTTGTTGCTTTCCTTGCAAAAAGACAGTTTGATAGTATCCGATGAAGTCATAAACAAACTTGAGTATTTGTTGCTCACTTCCTCAATCTTGATGTTGATAGAGGACTACTCCTTGAAGGATTGATGAGAGAAAGTTTGCTTCACGATCCTTCTTGAATGTTCTAGTCTACTTTCGATCTTGAAGAGCTTCCTTAGATGATGATCTCGGAAATATTTCTAGGGTTTTGGTCTTTCTTCCTGCTTCCTTCTTGAAGATGATTTTGGTGTGATGAAGGTCTTGATCTCTTGCTTTGATCCTTCTTTGAAACTTGACTCTCGTGTCTTCTTGATTAGGTGCCCCTTCTTGACTTTTAGCACCTAAGCTCCAATACCATGTTGAGAAATCTAGGGCATCAGAAGTAAGAAGATTTCTCTTCTTGATAATTGCTTGTGATATACTTTTACCTCTTGAATTATGATCTTCTCTTCGTTATGTTATTATTGTGTTCTTTTCAACAAGACAATGGCCAAATAAACAATAGAAGACAAGAGATAGTATGTAAGCTAGTCAGCCAGGGCCAAAACCTCTCACTCTTTGAGAGGAAACCCAATCAGAAATTCTTCTTATACGTCTTCAATTGATGAATACAAAGACTATGACAGGGACCCTTGACTCTAGTGTCCTCCCAACACCAAGTCACTACCCTTTTCTTCAACGATGCTTTCCTAATCTTCTTCTTGGCTTCCTTTCCCTTCTCGATCTCAACTCCTTCCCTTCTTGATCTCGGCTTCCTTTTATTCTTAGTCTCTTCTTGTAGGCTTGTCACCCTACCACAGAAACCCTATATGATATTTTCTTCCTTTATCGTCTCTACAAGAGAGAAACATCTTGCACCTTGACTCGACTTCTCCTAGCGAGGTTCTATACCCAAACAAAACACCTTAAAGTGACAGTTGCTCCTTCGATTTCTTCTAGATACCTTCGGTTCTGCTATCTTCGCATGTGAGAGGACAAACTGACCCAAAACCAATGCTTGACTATCTTCGCTATTCTTCCTCTTTGTTGCATTGATATGGAGGCTTCTTCTGGTGTATACATTGCACTTCTTTCTCGACTTGCTTCACTGAATTCGTTGTTTCCAAATGACGTTGAGTAAGGATATATATACAAGTTTGGTCATGACCTCTAGGCCGACAAGATCTTGTGGAGGGAAGCCGACTTCTTCTAGATAGATCTCTTTGTTGTAGGCCAACATCATAAGGGATAGTGACAAGGTCTTGGAGGATGACTTTACATAGACAAGTGTGACTCTTTACAATGACTTCATTACATGACAATGACTCTTTTATTCTTTCATGACTAGATGACAAAATTCCTAAAGGCTTTCAATGGGAGCCTTGACTCAAAAATAAAATCTCTTGCTCATGAAACCCATGATGCAAGTATTACAATAATTTTATTTTTCTTCTTTTCATCTCCTTACATAAAAATACAATTACATGTCATTATGAAGACCAAACCTAGTAACACTTTTCAACAATATGTTCATTTGAACCTTTGTCTTCTGTCAACACAAGAGTGACAAATACAAATTTGGGCCCACCAAACGATGGAATGTGGAACCAGAGTTGCCTGACTTGGATATGATGTTGAATAACATGTCTCGCGATTTTGTTTGATGAGGAGGCACCAATAATTGCATCTTCAAGTGGACATGGCAGCAATGCTCCTGCTCCTAGAGAGGACTCAAATGTTGATGTGGCAGTGGATCTTAATTACGTGGATGAAGACATATTTGATGATATGTTAATGTAATTTATGATGATGTTTTAAATTTTTGAACAATAAACATTGAATACCATAATATGTCATATGATAGTAGACTGCCAGTCAGCTCATTTTTGTAATTTGTACTTTGTAGTGTGCATTATAAATTTTGGTGATGATATTGATGATTGAAATTGTTAACAAAAACTTGATGATATGTTGAATGTTATAATAATCATTAATGATGATGACAACGTTTATGCTGAATTGAAATAATGATGATTTGTTTATGTTGAATTCATGGTTATGATTATGTATTTTTAAATATAGAATCTAGATTCTGAAAGATGAATAGTAATATGAAATTTTTGTTGTCATATATATATATATATTATATATATATATATATATAATATATATATCGTTTCCTTGCTGTATCATAATCTGGATTTTTCGAAAATTTTCGTATCCGCTTCAAACACCATGTCCGTATCCATTCCCGTATCCGTTTCAGTGCAACTTAGAAATATTTCAGAAATGGCAAGCTAATCTTTTCAGAAACATATTTTTTATAGCCCTTTCTGAGAGGATGCAGTTTAAGAACATTCCTAGCCTGTGTTCCCTGCTACGTGTTTTTAACCAAAAGATGATAATGGGGACAATAAATTACTTTGGAATCTATAAATATCTGTAACATATGCACTATAAAGCACAGAATCACATAGAAAATCTAAAATTTGTCAAAAAACCTATTGTCAAGATGAGTTAGGATCTGTAATTTTCACCAAATGTGTCCACAAAACAATGTGCAGATATGAAGCACTCCAAGTTTTGTAAGACCTAAAAAAAGAGAAAAAAAATGGGAGAAAGACAATAACACTAATTCCATTTTTACAAATTACACAGGCATTATGATTATGTTTGTAGGTGAAAAGGATTTTATTATGAATAAGAAATGAGCATCAGATCAAATTTTCATTTGGATCATGCCACTCAGAGTCAGAAATACCTGAATTTGTTCATTTGGGTCATCCATATGCAATATGAGGTTGCTGAGAAAACCTTTTATCTGGAATAAAAGGTGAATACAGGTAATCAACACTTACACATACATAGTTAGCTCCGTGATATCTACTTATGCAACAAGATTTTTATAATCAACTTACGAACATATTAAGCTATTAACAAGTGCATTTCTATAATATGACAAAAAAAAATAGTGATTAGAAGCTTACGTCAATATTTCTAGCTGATGAAGATGCTACACTTAGGAAGTTTGAAATTGCAGGTAATATCCCAAGACGAACAGCATCACTGCTGTCATCTAACCGCTTTTGTAATGATTTGCTCACTACTGTTATCTGTACATCTGCACAAACCCGATATCTATCTCATTTTAGAACTGTGAATGAACTAACAGTATAGTAATATGCTTTCAAATTCAGTGATCATGATGTTTGAAAGTAACAAACTTAGCCTGCATATTTTGCATTACATAATTTAATCATCCCTTCCTAGTTAAGATAAATATATTTAGGTAGCTATTATTTATGGAAAATATCAAACCATCAACCATAGTGAACTTATCAGAAGAATGGAAAAGTAATGACATTCGCTTTATGTCTTCTACGGTAACTCAAAGTCTCTGTACCATTGCTCATTATAAACAAAAGAATGGCCTATACTATTGCATCTTATCAATAAATGAATGGCATAATTACTAAGAAGGAAAGTTTATACAAAATGTATTAAATTTTACCAAAACATAAAACAAAATGTTTAGCACTGGATATTCTGTAAAGATAAGTTCTCTATAAGAGAATACATATAGTTATATACTCGTAGGCAGCCAAACTGGCTCAGTTGGTGGCCAGATTTCCCTTGAAAGATCCTGCACTAAATTCAGGCATCATTCTCATAAATAATAAAGGTGTTACTGAAAAGATATGTAAATTACATGAAAGGCGATAGTCAGTATGGTAGGCATTATAATTTCTGGCGGTTTGCTTGTTTATGACTAAATTTATGATACTATCTTTCTTCATCATAGCTTGGAAAGGTTGCAATATTTCTGGGAGCATTACCTATTAAGAATGTTATGGTTCGTGATGTAAAATATGGGTAACATGCACACCATACCCCTCAATAAGAATGACAATGCATACTATTTATATATTTAAAATTCCTTTGCACAAGGTTATAACTCTTGATCATCTTATCTCATCTATCTATCTATAAATGTGTGTGTGTGGCAAGAGAGAGGGAGACTTGAGTAATTAGCACACATCACATGCTCCCCTTCTGGAAATCTTTAGGACAAAATGAATGTGTCCTATTTAACAACAATATCAAAATGTAAGATATGTCTGTGGGGTAGAAAATTTGAATGATCTGTGTTGACTACTGGAGTAGCACCTGATAATTATGTGAAGACTCCATGCCCAAGGATGATCCAGAGGACACTTGTACCATCAGATGTCATCAGTCAACAGAGTTTTTTAACTCTCCTTCTATCTTCTCATCATCTTTCTTCTTTGTAC
>APFE031191765.1:43708-75435 GCA_000404065.3 Pinus taeda
TGTGGGACTCGATCAGCAAACGAGTACACCTTGGAGTGTTTTTTTTTATCCGGTTAATTATCCCTTCTTTTTCAGAGGCGGATAATTCTCTGGATTTTTTCACTCATTTTACCCCAAAGCCGAGGTGACGGTTTGAAGATTGAGCCCTGACACATCTTAGTGTCTAGAGTCGATGTATATTACCATACTAGATCACACAAAAAGTTTCGTGGAATTTGGCTAGGTCTAAGTAGGATTTTTTAATAGTTAAAAATTTCCCGCAAAACGGGATTTTTTAATTATTTTTTATGTAAAAGCATAAATAAGTGGCCTTAGGAGATGTCTGGGGCGTATGACCAGTCGAAATTCATCCTCAGAGGCCCAGCATTCTCCTAGAGCCTACTTTGGGGGTCAAAAAATGCCTTAGAGTCCCTCAAAAGACGATTTTTCCAGTGACAGTGGCAAAAATGAAGAAAAAATTCAAAAAAATGAATAATTGGAAAAATTTAAAAAAATTTCCGAAGTCAAAATAAGTCAAATTTTGACATGGAAGTCAAGCAGAGGATCAAGGTAGATGTGGCAAGCGATGTGGGGCCCACCTCATAAAGTTTCAGCTCAAGTCAACCTCAAGTCAAAGAAAGTCAACTCAAAGTCAAATTCAAGTCAAAGCAGTCAACAGGCATCACGTGAAGTTTGTGAAAAGTCACGTATGGCTAAAAATTTACTTTGAATTTAATTTAAGCATGGTGAAATTAAAGTGCAAGGTATATTAGAAAGATTGAAGCTTTAACAAAATTACTGCGTGGAGCTTTGTGTGACATGGCAGCCACATTGGAAATCAAAGTCCGTACGGCAGTTTAACGGTGGGCAGTCAAATGTAATGTGGGCCCAGTCAAAAGTCACAACTTCAGTTTAACGCAGGTCAAAGTAAGTCAACACAGGAGCCAACTAAAATTGCCAAATCGTATTACAGCTGGCCCATTAAATTGTAACGCAGTTTGCACAGGCATATACGCTGATTTTGAAGGCAGCCACACGTGGGAAACTACAGCAGTTATGTGGCATGTTTATACACAGCTGTTTACATGTTTAAAACAGCAGTTTAACTCAGCATTTAACTCAGCAAATAACGTGGACATCTACCTGGCAAGTTTACACAGCATTACATGGCAGCCTCATACAAATAAACAGCAGTTAACGCAGATTATAACAGCAGTTAATGTGGACAGCCAAGCTACAGCAATCAAAACAGTAGTTAACACTCAGTTTAATTAACAAGGACAGCAGTTGGTACGTACAGCTAGTTAATCAGCAGTCTAAAGGGCAGTTCCAGCAAAGCAAAGGCAGCCACGTGGAAATCAAGAGCAGTTAGCTTCACATTGGGATTGTCATCAAGCCACTTGTCATTTCATTTCTTCATTGGGATCTTCACCTGATTGCCATTTGTCACTGGAATTTGCCTTGGGATCTCCTCCCATTTGCCTATTTATATGAGCCTTGGGCTCTTATTGTACATCATAGAACGAGCTATTGGGCTAGCGGAGACTCTGCCGGATTGTGTACTTACCTTTCACATAAATAAATAAAAGTCTTTGGGGTTACTGGCTTCTTTTGTGGCGCATGCTTTGGTTGATGAGGTATACCTGTGTCGTTTGATATTCATTTGATTTCATATTTGCTATCTAGTTGTTTTTCTTTGTGCATTTTCCTGAGGGCATTATTGTCTAGGGAGGAGAGATTTGCAGCTATCTCAAATCTCCTTTGGGCTTGGTATATTTTGTACACTTGTTGTAGCTTGTCATTCTCGATTGAATGACAAGCTCAACTTGGTCTCTATATGCCAAGTCTCTTTTGCACTAACAATTGGTTTGCAAGCATTTTTGTGTTTTCAAGGGATAGGTTGCCAGCTCTATTGGAGTGTGAGGACTTCTTCGGTCAAAATAGTCACCTCCAATGATATCAAAGGTCCCACAAGTTGTTCAAGCCAGCAATTTCATAAGACATCAAAAGATTTACTCAAGAGGGGGTTTCCTGAGCCCTTCGCTTATTTTCTATCTTGAAAAATTATCGCATATTTTCTTCTTTCATTTGAAAGCATTTGACTTCGTTCTAAGCAAATAAAAAATACAATAAAAAAATTTTCATTTATTAAAGAGCAACGCTTTGAAGGCACTGGTCGTTTATGTGTTTCATGCTTATCTTATGGTTAATGGCTATTGCTTATATCATGTTTTGCTTATAGATCTTAGATAAACAATCTATTTAACTCTAACAATTCTCCTAGAAACTCGCATCTTTGTTTTCAGCTTAACTTTTCATTAGGGACCACCCCCCTTAGCTAACCTAGGAGATAGCTCAAACGGAGAGAGTTGGGATTAGTGTGACAGCCCCTTCTATGAGTTCCCTGCCACCAACCACACCTTGTGGGGTTGAAGACTTTTCTCACTGACTTGTAGGTAGGTGCGAGCGGCAGGGTCAACAATCTGCACCCTTTCCCAGTTTACAAATTTTGCAAGAGTTTTTCAGACCCAAGCCACATGTTTTGACATGCTGATACAAAATGTCATGCATCCATTTGCAACATTTAAAGAGTACTTCTAATTATTTTAGCACAAACTGAAACTAAAGAAAAATAGCTAGCTCGGACAATTAGACAAAAGAGTTTTTGGTTAACTTGACCCTGGAAAAGCCCCACTATTGCGGAAGAGCAGTGTGGGAGGAGTTTTATTTTGCTTCTTAAAAGAAACCTGTACAACAAAATACAAGAAGAGTTATGCTTATATCTTCCCTTTAGCTGCTTCTCATAGGTTCCATTTACACTAAAATTTATCACTGATAATTTCTTCTCACAGTCTTCTCCTTCCAACAAAGAACTCGGCCTCCTATCAGCTCTCTCTGCACAACGAATAGAACTCAGAACTGTCTCCCTTTATTCTGAAACTTGGTCTAGCACACAGCGTTCACACAGCGCTTTTCATTGACAGCTCTCACCCAGAATCTGAGCCAAAATGCATTCAGAAAGACCACACTGAAGTCTGCTAAAAAATGTCGCTGTAATAAGCTTTAACTGGCCCAACTCTTCGCACTTCAGGCCGGAGATTCTTGGCCTCCTTGTGGCTAGCTCTAGGGTATTACATGAAGTGCGTGCACGCAGCTTCAAGCTAGGAAAATGATTTGATCTGGGTGCTGGAGATTTAATACGCCTGCTCCTTGGATATTCGAGCCTCTCCAAAAGCTATACCTCGGCCTCTAGAGATTCGAATCGCTGCTATAGCACTTTATTCTTGAAATCTGCTCCTCCTTTCTCAAGCTGCTCTCCTCTCCTTTTCTCAACATACTCATCAGAATAATGAAATGAGCTCTACCTCCTTTCATCCATTTTTGTCTTTCCAATAACATAGGAATCCTATCCCTAAGATCTAATGGTTGAGATTTAATCTCAAACCATTTAGATCAAGGGTGGAGATTTGTTCCCTACTTGACCCCTCCTCATGTGGTCCCCCTTTCTATTAATGAGCCTCCCTAGTATAAAGCTTCTTTCATATGTTGATGACCTTGTATTGATTGCTAAATCAGCCCAAGGATTGCAGATGCACCTATATGCCCTTGAGCACTTTTGTAAAGCAGTGGGAATGCAAGTCAATACCAGCAAGACCAAAATAATGATTTTCTCAAATAAAATGAAGCAGAGCCAACATACGTTCTTCTTTGAAGGCAACATTCTTGAAGAAGTAAATGAATACAAGTACCTCGGGATTGATTTCAACAACAAGCTTGATTGGGAGAACTGTAGAAAGAAAAGAATTTTAGGAGGGTGGAAAGCATTACATGCTCTTCAAAACAGATGTAGAGAGGCAAAGTTATATGATTGGAAAACAATTAAAGTGCTTTTTGGGCTCCTAGTTTGTCCAGTGATATTATATGGGTGTGAATTGTGGGCTAGCAGCATCCCTGTGTCAAAATGGAAGCAAATTGATAAAATCCAAAAATGCTTGATCATGACCAAGTTTAAAATAAAAAGTTTGGTTTCTTATGAGATAATGCTGAGTGAAACATGAGCAACTTGCGTCGACGCAATTGCTATGGTGCGCCTCATAAGGTATCTTCAAAGAATTGAGCAAATGGGAGAAGGTAGATGGCCTAAAGTTATCTTCAATGAAAGAATGAGTGAAAGAAAGAAATCATGGATGAGAAAAAACAACAAATGGATGCAAAAAAGGGAATATTTACATCAATGCATGTCCCATAAATAGCAAGGATTTGAACAGTTATGTTATGGAGAAGTTTTGTAAGCATATATCGGGAAAAGAGTTGGGTAGAAAGAAGAAGTATTATGTTCAAGAATTAAACCCCATGCGTGATCTCCAACAAAAAGAGTACATTGCAGCTAGCATTCCATGGAGAGCAAAGATTCTTATTGTTCAATTAAGAACTAACTCACATCAATTACGGTGTGAAACAGGTCGATGGAAAAGACCTAGAGAAGCTTGGGAAGAGCAGGTGTGTACTTTTTGCACTTCTGGGGCAGTGGAATCAGAAAAACATTTCAATTTGGAATGTGATGCTTTCAGAGACATCAGAGCCAGTTACAACAGTGTGTTAACATTGGTTCCTTGGCATTTCCTTTTTAGTGAGGGGATTGTTAGAAGGTTGGGTCAGCTCATCATTAATTTGAATATTAAGAGGATTGAATTGCAAAAGGAAAAAAGCAGGGAAGCTAGTGGTCCCATTGACTATAGCTAGTCTTGTGGACGTTAAAATTTCATCCATTCATTCAATACTTATTGAAGTTTTAGTACCTTTGTAACTTTTTCTCATAAAGTGGCTTTTGAAACATAAGGCACTTTAATAAAATAGTGTACATTAATAGTTTACAAATAAAGTAACTTTTAAAACACAAGTGACTTTACTAATTAAAAGTACATACTACTCCACATAAAAAGTACTTTAGCCCCCTCGATATTAATAAACTCATAATATCAGTTAAACAAAAGGTGATTTATGTGTCTCCCCAGTCCAAAAGGACAAATGCCTAGGAAACACCTCCTTGGTACCATTTTCAACATGTGGAACCTTAACTATTATGAATCTCATAGGTCGCAACTGAATGAATATATAAAATGTTTTTTATTTAAAAATAATGTGTTGAAGTTATTCGACAATTAAACCTCACACATAATTAAAGTATTTGATGTGCATCCATTTGAAGGGGCTCTGATTGGGGCAATCCATCTTTTTGAGTTTACTGAGAGCTACCACTTAACTGTAAATAAGGAATAGAAGATGGTTTTTGAGTCTTATCAATCAAAAACTAAATGTCTGACATGATATTGTTGATCCTTAGTGTTTTCAAAACATAGCCTACACAAATCCTTTTTTATCATGTGCCTTCTTTGTTAGATCCTCCAACAAACGACAATATTTAATAAGAGGCATTAGCTCGAGTCAGATCATTATATCCAAAGTAATTATTGTTCCCTCGCCTAAACTCAGTTGTTGGTCTTGTATCTTAGTCCCATGGGATCTCCTCTATTGGCTACTAGCTTTAGGAGTGGCACTACATGGGAAACCCTTATTTTATTTGCATGGTCCCGCTTCCTGACACCATATATCTCAATCCCCTCCACTCATTATAAACCCCTTTTCACACTTTTCCCATTTGGGTCCACATTTTTCCATTGGGTCCACAAGTTGTTAGCCTCCCTCTCCCCTTGTCCACACTTTGGATTAGGTCTGGAACGATGCCCCAAAGGTTGATGTAAGCTAAAAGGAAAGATAAAAACATAATTTGGCCATCACCCTATAGGGCCCCCTTGCATCATTAAGGAACCCATGATTGTCCCAACCCCTAGTGGGCGATGAACTACACAATCTTAAAGGGGTAATCATTGCTACATAATACACATCATGCTCTCATCCCTTGGATCCCGAGTAGTAAAAAAAGAAAAATCAATAAAAGGAAAAAGGCATATGAAGAAGGGTGGAAAAACAAAGGTCGGGGTAACTCATGTTTCACGATTTCTCCCTCCTACATCTATACACCCAATGTGTGGGCGTGCTTCATTATAGTTACCCTTGTACCATGGCATGTGGCTTAGAGCCCTCTCTCTTTCCCCCTCTCTGTTCCATCATTATTTCACATAACACCTGCCATTTGATGGATGTACCATGGACTTGTCACTCCCTAAGAGGTTGAAACCACCTAATAGGCTCCTTTATTAACCTCACTTGTTGAGCAAGGTAACACTTGTACTTTCTAAAGCCCATTTGGAAAGGCATCCCATTTTGAGGTGTCCACTTTTCCCCTGATTAGAAAGCTTATTTACTCAATTGCACTAATGGATTGTTGTACTAGAAGGTCAAGAGACACATTGGATCTTATACAGGATTGCAGGTAGGTCTCCATCTTGCACTTAGTCTCACTATACGAGATATGAGCCCTCCAAAGGGTCATAATGGCACGTGTAGGGTGAGCGTTGAGAGCCATTGACCTCCACCACAACAGAGCATTAATTGCCACACCATGGGCTTCTTCAGCACCAAATATTGTTTGTTCGTGCCCCAACCATATAGAGACAATGATGCACTTGGACCACATTGCCCAACCGAACACACATTTGAACCCAACACTCGGCAGCTGATCTAAGGCCTAGATGGGGTTTTGTCTCATCCAGAGAGATAGGGGAGGGCATGCATCATCTTCTAGCCCTCACTGATGGAGCATCAACTTGTTATTGAGCCACTAGAGACCCATGAGACCATTGAACCTACCCCACAACCACTTGGGAGCACCACAAGATGTTCTTCTTGGAAATCAAGGGGCTACCCACTTGACCATCACTTTTGGAGCCCTACTCTTCATCATGGCAATTTGAGGACTCAACGTTGTTGAAGAATGTAACTAGTATCGGTCTTCATAATTATATTTGAGCTAAGTTGCACGAAACGGGTACAAGTTTCCGAAACGGGAAGCGATACGAAACGCGACCTCCCCAAATTTTGGAAATGGGGAAACGCGAATATATATATATATATATGTGTGTGTGTGTGTGTGTGTGTGTGTGTGTGTGTGTGTGTGTGTGCAATCATAAAGCATAAATGATACATTATAATTTATTACATTTAAACATTAAGATTAAATTTACATCACATTTACTCATGAATGATCACATAATGAAAATAAAAATATCGGAATATCCAAAAGCAACCTTTATTATATATCCAAATCTCAAAATTAGCCTTTATTTATATTAATATATGAGGCTGCAAGGACAATAAAGACTACAAGGCTGCAAGAGAGAGATCCAAATCAGGATTTTCTGCATCCACATCCCATTCTTTAGAAGGACCACTGTTGTATTGGTAGTCTTCTCCTACATAGTCGAACGACCTTAGTGCTTTTGATTAAATACACGTTTCATACCCTAGTACCCTACATGATCTTGATTATTGGGAGTTTCCCCTGCATAGAGGGCTTGGTTCTCTTGATTAAATACAAGTTCCATAGCCTAGTACATGATAAAATCCAATGGAAACATTGCAATCCACCCAATCCTGAAATCCTGAAAAACAAATAAGTCTACTGAATTTTGAGTGAGATCTAAAATTCTATTTTCTCCATATGAAATCCAATGAGGGTGAAACCACTCTCAAACATCCTGAGTCATTTCATGGTAATGTTAAAAATTTAAGTAAAAGGATGAAAATGAAAAATAAAGGAGAATATCACTTTTACTTTAAGAATTTAACATTACCATGAACTGCATATCCCTCAAACTTCCTGATGAACTACATATCAACACTAGGGCAAAAATTCACTTTTATAGCTTTAGACACGCATCTAGAAGCAACAAGAAGTCACTAACATACCCTAAAAGTAAATTAAAAAACAAATTAAAAAATAAAAAAATAAAAAAAACGCAAGCTAATGAGGAAACGTGGGTCGTACAGCCTTGAAACGCGTTTCCAGTCGTACTGGCCACGTTTCTGTTTCGGGAAACATGGCAGTATGGCCGGAAACGCGTTTCCACGTTTCGTACCCATTTCCGTACGGAAACGGACCTCTATACCATGTTTCCTGCAACATAGTATTTGAGTCATGATGTAATGTATTTTTCAAAAGAAAGAAAAAGGAATATTATTATAAAAGAAAAATTATATATTAGCATGGGTTTCATGCTTTTTTTTTTAGGTCAAAGCCTCCAATGTAGGCTTCTAGGGTTTGTGTCTTAAGTTTTAGTCATTGTCATCATGTAATAGACCCTTCTTGAGCTTCGTATATCAAAAAAGAAATATTATTTTGATCTAAAATAAGTCAAATAGGCCTCCTCCACCAAGTTGGCCTCAAAGAAGACAAGTCAGCCTAATTAGGAGCCTCAAACCACTAGATATTGGCAGCTACTCGACCTCATTTGAAACTCCAATCAAGGAAGATTGATCTGCAGTTGTAAGAGGTGAAAAGAAGAGTGAAATACCCAAAGAAGAAGGAGAAAACCCTAGCGAAGGAGACACTTGTCAAGCAAAAACAAGCAGTAATTCTCTCTCTTTTGCAACATGTGTGAGTGTCTGGATTGTTGCAGGAGTGTCGAACTTGTAGGTCTGCAATAGGGCAAAAATTCCGAAGTTGGAAGGGCCGGAATCTAGGTTGTTGCAGGATTGAAGTTGTTTGACTAGGGTTGACTATTGAAATTTGTTTACTCATCTTGGAAGACTGACTTGGTGGATAAAAGAAGTTTCTTTGTCTAGGTCTAAGGTGATGGATTGTCTCAATTTGATTTGAATCTACTAGTGGAAGAGTTTGACTGGGTTTTCCCCTTCGTAGGGGTTTTTGCCCTAGTTGAGTGCCTATATCTGTTGTCACTGATCTTTGTTTGTTTGGGGTAGCATCGGATGTGCTCTAGGCCTCCAAACTTGCAGGGAGGCTTGGGCACATGTATTCCAAAGAACCCAGAAAGTGTCTTGGGAAATTCCACCCAGAGACAATTTTATTAAAATAATTAATATTTTTTAATGGGACCCTAAGTCTAAACTTAGGAAATTAAAAATTCTAATGGGTATTAATCTAATTGTGGGTGTAACTTGTAGAAGAAAACGAGGATCAAGCTAAAATGGTCTTAGCCATTTAGCTTTTAATCTGGGTCGTTGAATGTCAATGAGAAGATTATTTAAGGTAGCTTGAGGGTCATTTGGAAAACACACCAAGAGATCAAGAGATCGTATTTCTGAAGTGAGAAGTTCTCAGAAGGAAGTTCTCAGAAGGAAGTTATGATCGAGGAGATTTCTTGCAATTGAGGGGCAAGGATAGTTGGGTTGGAGTATCTTCTCCAAAGCCCAAGATATGCAACAGAAAGACGCAGAGAGACACCAAAGGGATTGATGATGAGCTAGAATGGCCCACGCAGAGGCAGCTTAGTTACCCATGCAAAAGTCCAAGTTTTGCAGAGGCGCTGACATTTCTAAGCCAGGAGGGCTGGAAATTGCTCCAGAAGGCAAGACGTTTCCCAATTGAGTTGATGCAGAGCCTCAAAGAGCTCCACGCAGTCCCACAATTACTGCGCAGAGGCAGTGTAGTTGTAGCCAGGGACGATTGATTCAGCTGCGGGAACAACTAGGATTAACCAGGTAGAGTGAGGTAAGTTCACAGTTCTTCTCTACCAGTTGTATTTCGCTATAACTGGATTGTCGAGAGGGAATCCAAAGTTATATTCAGGAACTACTGCTTAATAATAATAAACCCTCAGATATGTTGCACTAGTTTTCTCGCATTGGGTTTTTCCGGAGATATTTGTCAAAAAATAACGGTGTCAATTATGTGTATTTTCTTTCTTGCTCAAACTCTTGTTTCTGCGTAATATTTAATTAAGTGAAGGTTGCAGTGTATGTATATTTGTCGTAGGAAACCACAAGTAATTTGTTTGAAGGAATTTAACAAATAGGAGTAATATCATCAGTTGCTGCTATAGGGATTTCAATTCTGGAATTTTCACATGGTATCAAAGCTGCAGGTGAAACAAGAAGAGCAGTGTTGGTAGATCCAGCGTTGAGTGAATCACATACGCGAATGTCATGAAGGCTTTCAAAGAAGAAACCCTTGGCACAAAATCCAAAGCCTTGCGAAATTTCACAAAACAATGCAAGACTTACGATAAGCAATGTCTGGCCTCCTTAATGAAACAAAATAGAATTTAACTTCATTACCAAAGATTTAATTAAAGGAAAATTAAGAATAAAAATAAAAAAATAAAAAAATAAAAAATAAAAAATAAAAATAAAAAACATAACCAAATTCTGATCAGGGTACATGGGTTCACAAAGATGCTTAATTGATCCTTTACAATATATTTCACATGTAACTACTACTATAGACATTAGTGAAAAATATACAAGGTGTCTTCTTTAGCATCTATCAGTTGAATGTGATGTGTTATCATCAGTGTTTCTGGATTCAACTTAGGACACCCCGCAGCCACATCCAAATCTTCTTGGAATCATCGAATCTCGGATACGTATTGGATTATTGGGATTTTTGTATATTTCAAATCAGATACGTTTCCCATATAATTGGATTTGTTTACAGTGACAGAATTGTAGCAGATTTCACAAATAATTCAGATTTCAGCATCAACAATGTGCACCATCGATATAACAAGCTCACCACAACTTTAATCGAGGTGTCCTTATGGTGCCACAACACCTACCATACTGCCTGGGTAAGCAATCATGCCAACTGGACATGTGCTCACCAAGCTAAATGTAATTTTAGCACCTTTGGCAGGCCCTTCAGTCACTTCATTACTGATACTCTTTGACTTGGCACCCTGGATATGCATAGGTGAAATTATGAGTACCACTGAAATCTAGTAAAACATGGTGAGTCAATGAGACAGACCGGGCAGGATTAAATGAAGTTGAATCAAATTCAGTGAACCACAAAATCAGGTAAGATAAAAGAAAAAAGCCACTTTGTAAAATCATTCTCCATTGAGAAGAAAGTGTCTTCTTAATTATTTTTTCAAGATTCTATGACTGTTTTGAGACTAGAATTTCATGAGGGCAACAGATGCTAGTTTACTATTTACTATTTACCGTTGATTAATCTCACTCCCCAAAGTGAATGTGAAAGCTAAGCAGTTGATATGATTTAATCGTGATTTCATTTTATCTTTTTTCCAATGTAACATTTAAATTTAAAAAAAAAATTGTAAAAAATAGTTGGGGTTAGAGTTCAGATTTCCTGATTCCTAATCTGTGGATGAGTACCGTACCAATACTGTAATCTTCTGTGATTTTGATGGAACACATGGTTCATGTAACTTTCGTTTTAACACTGTAACTCATGAATGATGAATTTCAACACTCAAAGCCTGAAAAGTTTAGATTGATTTTCACAATTTTTGCAGGAATTATATGATCAAAACCTCAAAAATTAATCAATATTTTCAGCTTTTTGAATGAATCATGTGTAATCACTAGTTGGAGAAAGGTAGACCTCCTATCATTCTGTAAAGGCAATCTGAATATTGACTAATGTATATTGCAATTACAATGTCCTTAAGCAAAACAAATAATGTAACTTTTATTTATATCTTTGACTGAAGTTCAAGGAAATTGGAACACTCGCAAAATACCCTAGACAAGAATAAAGCAAATGCCAAAATCTCACTTTCCTTGTAAAAACAGTCGGTTCTTACTAATTATTGGGTTTTAACTTCACATACCATCCAGAACAGAGCCAACCTTCCGAACAATATGCTCAATAACACAGCAGCTAACACGACGTGTATCAGTGGAATAATCTTCTTCTAAGCAAGCTGTCACAACGAGAAGCAATTGTTGCGAGTGTAATAAAACTACTAAATGCTCCTGCAATGAAAGATCACCGTATCAAAAAAAAATCTTAAAAACGATAGCCCCTAATGATATAGCTAAAATATTTTTACAAGAAAATGCAAATAAGCACATAGCTTAGGAAGACAAGCTATAGCTTCAAATGACCCAACAAGTAGAAAATGCAATTTGCAAAAAAGATTGGGGGATGTCCAAGTGTGAATTTTACAAATAGGAAATGTTGAAATATAGGATATATGATAAAGCCTGAAACACAGTCAAGAGGTGATGCTCCCAATTCCGAATCATTTCAAAATAAAGGAATCCTGACAGAATTGCATATGAATCCATGTTTTGACAACCAACAGTGTCCTTCGCTGACTGGAAATGCTACCCACTGCCCAGACGATTTCCCATCAGACCTAAATTGTCTATAGACATGCTGACGAAGATTCCAATCTGACAGGAAACATTTTCAATGACAGAAGGGCTTTCTTATGAAAAAAGACTGCATCCAACAATGGTCACTTAAAACAGCATTACAAAAGACCCAAGCATTAACTATAAACTTTTTCTGTTGTTTCATCTGTTGGTGTTTTTCTACTGCAGGGTGATTCTCTATTTATAGACCTCTGATCAAATACTCTTAATAGGGAATCAGGATGACATAATCTGCTTCATTTGCTGCTTGTTCCTATCAGGAAATGGATGCTGACCCTGGCATAAATGAAGGTAGAATAGACAAAGAAGTGGGTAGCATGACAGAAACTCTCACCATGGTAAGAGTGGAGATGTTAGTGTATGCATGAACGATCACTAAAAGGAGAAAGACAGAGGGCCCAGCAAATTTGACTGCACATTTATTTGAAAAAAAATTTACACTGCTTCATATTCTCGAGGAAAAGAACATTGCACGGATATCAAGCGACCATGAATAAAAGCATGCCCTTCTATGAAGCAAAAAGACATGGAAAACTTCAAAAAGATACAACACAATGCACAGTATTAGAAGGCTTAAGGCTATGACTACCAGTCAAAGAACTGGAGATCTCCTACATGAATTCCTCATGTTAATGAAATGGCCTGCGAGACACAAAAACTAGGGCATAGTGCAAAAGCATTTAGTGTTGGCAAAAGAGAAGAAACGAACAGTAGCCTTATCAGATTTCTTTAAAGTTGTTGCATGCAATTAATAAGATAAGATAATTATATTAATGTCCTCAAGTGACCACAAGAATAGGTCAATGGGACTAAAGTATACATCCAAAGTAAGTACAAGACGTGGGAGTGCAAATGCAACTCGATTGACACTCCAAAGCTAATAAGACGAAGATATGACTAAAATAGGACTGACATGAAACAAAAATACAAATAGAGAATGTATAAAGTTATATGAGATGACCACAAAAGAGAAATGTGAAGTATGCTTGCTGCTGGATTGTGCAACTCCAAAGAAGCGAGGGGGGAGCTGAAGATGAAGCCCATGAGATCAGCATGTCCCGAAACTGATGGCCGATGGTGAGGGAGGCAAGCAAGGCAATCTCTCCCTGTCCAGGTACTCTAGAACAGCCATGAAATCAAACTACATGATCATAGGGGGGAGTAGATGAGCGAGTGCTCCTCCTAACATCCGAGGCCAAAAGGAAGAAGCTGCTGATCATTCTATGTCTATTGTGTTGCGTCCAGGATGAGGTCTGGCGAGCAAGAGGCGCCTTGTGCTGCCTTTGTGTCGAGCCATTCCCTCTGGCTCTTTGGGGGTAGGTTGACTGAAACATGGTACTTCTTATATTTTGTGGCAAAATGGAAAGTTCTGATAGGGAACTTGTGCAGATGGCCCTTGGTGGACTCCTCATGTCTTGGGAGTCATTCATTGCAGGTCATAGTAGTAGAAAGGAGCCTCCTTCATTTGATGAACTCTTGCACTCTTGCACTCAAGAGGAATCCAGGCTCCTTTTCAAAGGGAGAATTTAAAAACAAGATGAAGGAGAGTATACAACATTTGCAGCCAATGTGAAGAAAGGAAAAGGGAAAGGAATATTTTTCAAAAGGAGCCAAAGAAGCCTGCTCCTCCATTCAACAATAATATAAGGGACCTCTCTAAAGTCCAATGCTTTAGGTGTGACAAATTTGGCCACATGGCCTGAGATTTCCCTGAAAGAAGAAATGCTTAAAGAACCTCCACCAACAACAACAACAATGAAAACAACTACAACTTCAACAATAGAAGAAGGAAAGGAGGCTCTACTTCCCATACAAGTGTTGAAGAGCCCCAACGCCCCTAAAAGAGATCAAGAAATATAAGGTATGCTAATAATGTTGCAAATTCTCAATCTGAATATGTTCTTGTTGCTGCTCTTTCTAGCACTTCTTCAGATAGCATTGATAGTTGGCTGTTGGATAGTGGGGCATCTAGACATTTCACTAGATATCGTGAAGTCCTCTCAAATTTGGTTGAGAGGAAGACCAATTTGAAAATTTTACTTGGGGATAATTCTACTCATGATGTCAAAGGGGCTAGCTCTGCTTCTTTTCATTTAAATTCTGGTCAAACCATTCTTCTACAAGATGTGTTGTATGTGACAAGCCTAAAGAAGAATCATGTCTGCATCATTCGATGGAGAGCCTACTTGAAGAAGGAGGACATGGACATCTATGAAGGTTGTTGGTGCGAATACTTGGGACAACACATATATGAAGATGACAGGGCAAGTAACGACTTGTCTCTTTCATAGAGAAATGAACAGCTGAGAGAAGATGAGGAGTGAAAAATTCTCATGGGCCTTGTTGTCGCCAGGATTGTATAGGGACCACGACAACTGCTCAAGGCAAGGATTATCAATCTGATCCCCACCCACTCTATTTTAGTTGTCTCCCAATAGTAGGCTATCACGGGTAGTCCCTATGGAATGAGGTGAAGGAAAACAAGTTGGGAACCAACTTGCTTGGGAGACACAAATGAGTTGCCTAGCTACTCAGTAGAATTTAGCAAGATTAATGATTAGATTAGATTTTAAGATGAGACCAATGTCTTATGGAGTCACAATTCATGCTTATTATAGACTGAAACCAAGTAACTAGATGGACATCGGTTGCTTAATATGATAGACTATCCTATATGATATGCAACTCCTAAGTGCTAGGGGTGATGCAAGGATGTCGGTTATTTTTAGCTTAAATGCCTAGTTTAAGTAGAACCTTTTCCTTAAATGGTTTCGAGAAACAGTCTTCAGAGTAGGTTGTAAAATGGAAGCCAATCGGAAGCAGGAAATGGCTTGATTAATGATACCTCCCCCTTGTGTTCCATCCACCCAGTGCCTCTGGCGCTGTAGAGACTATGGCTCTGACGAATGCAAGGTCACTATGTTAACCACTAAGAACAGTTGAATCTCTCAAGCTAATTGGAAAAGGATTTCCCTAGGGGTTTATCAACCAAGCTTATGCTTGGAGGTAAATTATTAATGCAAATTAAGTCCTAAGATGCTTATGCAAGATAGGTTGAGTGAATTCTTCTTGAGTTAAGATTGTTTATGTTATTTAAATACTTAGTCTAAATTACCTTATAGCAAGAGTACTTAACAATGATTAGATAACAATCTTAAGACAAGATAGGTGCTTCAAGACACAAGTGTTAATGTTTAACAATATTCCACAAGGTGTTTAACCAATGAAACTTAAGATGCCAAGTGCTTAAGATAGACGACCAAGATATTAAAACCTCTTAAGATTATGATCTCTAACTTAGAGAAGTTATCCAATGATTTCTTAACAATGTCTCAAATAAATGTCAAACACAATGATACCGATTAGATCTCAAGTGTTAAAGCAACTTATACCAATCAAAAGATCAGAGATTTAGAGCTTAAGTGTAGGAGTGCCTTTAGTGCAAAATTCAGATTTATTTGGTAAACTTAGAATGAGACAACTGTTAGAAAATCAGAAAGGCGGAAAGATTTTCTTATTCTTCATTATTACTTGTGATGTTTCTTATTATTAAGATTCTTTATATCTTCTTTCCTTTAGTTCATCAAGCAATTACCAAAGCAGCAACAAATAAAACAATAGACACCAAATGTAGGCACTATGCCTAGGAAAAACCACCCTCGAGGGGAAAATCCAGTCAAGAAATTCTTCCTATTAATAGTATTCTTTGAGACTCTTCACCGTAGACCAAGACAATGTTGAAGAAAGTCTAACTAGGTTTGGTCTTCATAATGACATGTAATTATGACTATGTAAATGATGTAATAAAGAGAACATTTTTGTATGCCTTGCTGCATGGGTTTCATGAGCAAGAGGTTTATTTATTAGTGGCTCCTATTGAGAGCCTTAGGATTTATTTTAAGTCAAAGAGTTAATGTCATGTATGAAGAAGCTCTTCTTGAGCCTATGTTTAATGTATACATGTCTATAGAAATGTCAAGAATCCCTCCAAAATGACAAGCACAATTCTCTTCATCATGTCGGCCTGCAAAAGGAATTAAATACACTCATGTTGGCTCAATTGAAATGGCACATCTCTTCCTTGGCTCATGTAAGCTAAATATGGAGGACAAACTACTATATATACCCAGCTAGGGTCTGCGCAAAAGAGGAGCAGACTCAGATCCTCTGAAATCTTGGACAAGTACAATGGCTCAGGAAATCTCGTATGAGTACAGTATTCCAGTATTGTGGAGGGAGAAGGATCTCTGTGTTTTTCAATGATATCTCGACCTCCTCACAACACTATCTAGGCATACTAAAGACACGGTCATAGTCTTGGCATACTTGTTATAAGAAGGATCTCGGTGACACTCACTGTTTCGGCATATATATTGTAGACACAGTCACAGTCTTGGTGATAATTGTCTCACAGTGTTGGTATATTTATGATGAAGAGGATCTCTGTGATCATACAGTGAAACACTATGTCTTGGCATGCCTTGAAGACACAGTTGTGATCCCAGTGTAGTTGCAATATGCAATCATGGTCTCGATGGTGTTCTAATGAAGATCTTGGTGATGTAGCAATGATGCAACAATGATCTCAGTGCAGCAAAGATGCAAATGATCTAGACGGTAGAGTAGTGAAGGCCTCAATATTGCAACAGTGATGACTTTAGACTTCAGTGGCAGTGATGATGATCTCAACAATGACAAAGAAGAGGATTGGTGTCTTGCTCTTGGAGAGGCTAAATAGGTCAAGGGTCATGGTCTTGGCATTCGTCATTTGGAATCTCTATAAGAAGAATTTTTTGAGGGTTTTCCTCTCAAGGAGTGAGAGGTTTTGGCCTTGGCAGAAAGCCAACATCTTGTGTCTTTGTCTCTTTTTGTTTTGGTAACTATTTGATGAACTAATAAGACACACTCTAATAATATCAAGAGAAGATTGTGCTAAGAAGAAAAAGTTAAAAATACCTCACAAATAGTTATCATGGCGAGAAGAATCATATTAAACTTGATTTTCCCTAGATTCTTCAATAGACAAGAGCTTCCCTCCACACCAAGTTAGACTCCTAGAATTTCGACCCCTTTCCAACAATTTTGACTAGGCAGCAACTTCTGGCAACTCGCAGGTTCCAACAATAGAGAAACTTGGAAGACTTAGATCTCCCAATCCAAGACACGAAACAGAGAGAGAAAGGCACCAAAATTTAAATTTTTCCTTTCCCCTTAGACTTCCCCAAACTCGCATTCACTTCGGCTTCCCGGCAACAGACTTCACTCTTTTTCCCAGCTACAAGAGAACTTCGTACCTTTTCCCAGCTAAAAAAGATATCGAACTTGTGTCAAAGAATGATGCTCCAAATGAATTCGATGAGCTTGTATTCATAGGCTCCATGTGAGGTCGAATAGGGTCCTTAGGCCGATTTGATCTTCTTCTAGGCCAACATAGTGTGGAGAATACATAAATCATATTTCACTCAATACTTAACCTTTTTACATGATTCAAAAGCCCAAATAAGGGTCTCTTTACAAGTACAATGACCCTATTGACTCAAAATAAATCCTATATGTCCTCAATGGGGACTTTGACCAAAAACAAGGTGATCCAAGCATGAAACCCATGCTTTAATAAGTCACAATTATAATAATAATAATAATAACTCTTTTCTTCATTCTTTTGACAAGTACATTATATGATGACTCAAGTACATTAATGAAGACCGAACATAATTACATTTTCCAACACTCCCGCTTAATTAGGGGGGTATTCATAATGTACAAATAAAAATGGAAGATCTCAAACTATATGAACCATGAAGAACTTTACGCACTGCAATGTCATCGACTAAATTCCTAACCAGGACAATCTATCCAAGTGGTCTTTCAACAATTTAGGCACCGTAATGCCACAGACTAGATTCCTGACAAAGGCAATCTATCCATGCAATCTCTCAATAATTTAGGTAGTGCAATGCCATGAACTAGATTCATGACCAGGGCAATCTATCAAAGTGGGAATAAGATGAACTCAAGCTTTCAGCCCCTCTAGGTACCATCAGGCTTACTTGCGAACCATCAACCCAAAAATCCAGGTGTGTATCCAAAACAAACCTCAATAACCAACACCACCTTTCCAACTTCGAGACCTCGACATCAACACAAAGTGTTAGCCAGATGTCTTCCCAAGCAATGCTTCTCACTCATAAAGCCTCAACACTCCTTGATCCAACAGATCAAGGATTACCAATCTCTCCCAATCAAACTGAATGGTAACCAGCATGCTATTAAAATCTTCGAGAGATTCACATGTACAAACACAACCCCAATCAATAATATATGTACATAAGCAAATACAAACCTTCGGGGTCATCCAGACAACTTGATGATGTTTATCAACTTTTCATAGTAGGACTATCAGTCGAATCTTTGACAGAAGATTCCTCAACCATACACTTTTCTTTCCTACTTCCGATGCAACAACATATCCTCTGAAATTCATTCTTCAATCTGTTGATTTGTGGGTAGCATCGGATGTGCTCTAGCTCCAAAATTTTGTGGAGGGGCTAGAACACATGAGATCACCTAAACCCATAAATCGTTTGGAGAAATTCCACCCGGATTGTATTTTATTAAAATAATTAATATTTTTAATGGGATTCCTAAGTCTAAACTTAGGAAAATTAAAATATTAATGGGTATTAATGAAAATATGGGTGTGAAGCTTCCAAGAGACGAGCATTAAGTCTAATTTAATCTTAGTCGTTGATTAGAGATTAGATCATGGTCATTGATTTCTCAACAGGAAAAGTATAAACGAAGGCTTCAGGTCAGTTGGAGAACACGCACACACAAAGCAACACTTGAGCTAGAATGAAATTCTGGGGCGTGCTTTGCTGAGAATTTCAAAGTAAACTTCTAATGTAGAGAAGGGCATTTTGATAGCAAGACTTTCCTCCAAGGCTGAGAATACATAGTAGAGAGGCAACGCAGCACTAGGGAGAGACAGCGCAACTCCCGGAGGGTGACACAGAGGCTAGAGGGCTGACATAGTCACATAGAGGCAGTGCTAGGGTTTTTGTGAGGCGGATTCAACATCAATTTAGCAAATCAATTTTTGAGTTTGGAAGGCTCACCGAGAGGGTGATGCAGTTCCAATGCAAAGCTGGGAGTTGCCATTGCTGCACAACACTAGGGACAGTGCAGTCACCTGTGGGGTTTGTTCATCTAGTTCCTGGATCCGCCAAAATATCTCTCTCTGGATAAAGGTACTTCTGCCAGGTTTATTCTTTGTTGGGTGAGCCAGATTTCACACCCTAGTTGTATTCAGAAATCTGCATAAAAATAACACCCTCATATCTGCTGCACCGATTCTCCCACATTGGGTTTTCCCGGGGACTATTTTGTCCAAAAGTAACTGTGTCCTATGTATCTTGTTCTTTGCTCAGTTTCCTTGTTTCATGCAAATCAAATTTAAGTAGTGTAGGTTGCAGAAGTAATTTTCTTCGATATTCGAAAGAATAGCTTGATGAATGTAATTAAAATCAAGTAGGTGAAGTAGATTCAATTTTGTTGTAGTAGGGGTTCATTAAGGATTATGATTTTTCACATGGTATCAGAGCATTGATTTTGAAACAAGAAGAGAAGATCTAGTGCTGTGCAGAGAGGCCAATAGCTGCATTTGGCAACAATTCGAATTTCCTTGAAGGGATTGCGCAGTGCTTTCCAGGAAGCAAAGATTCTGAGGAAATCTCTCTCTGAGAGAGTCAACAGAGAGGTACGAATTCTAGTTCAAGAGTTTGCCGAAGGCAGAGGGAGTGAGGCGAAGCCTCATTGCAGTGCTTGAAAGGCGCAATTTCTGCTGGGGCAGAAATCAGTCGAAAAAGAACGAAGACACATAGAAGGGGAATTTTCTCCTCAAAGGACTTCCAGCCAAGGAGTCCAAATTTTCACTTGTTGAACAACAGCGGAGAGGGGCAGATCTACAAGCTCCAATACGGAGTACGTAGGCCTGTGCAGAGGAGAGAGGAGGTCATTCGACATTTCTATTTGGCAGAGATGGTAGCCACATCTCCAAGAGGGAGGTGGGAAGATTTAGAGTTGTAGTTCGAAAGAGCTACAGATGGGCACGATCCTTGAGGTACCCAAACTCTTGAATCACATACGCTTTAGGAGCCCTTAATGACAATAGCAAAATGACGGGAGTCAGTTGGTGCAAGGGATGATGGAGCGACAGTGGCAGAGCTAGAGTGCCAAAATCTAAAGCAACGCAATGGAATGTTGCAACAGTACAGGAGGCACAAAACAAATACAACAGCAACACAGTAGCATCAGAGGGTCAGCACAGATTAGCAGCAGAGGTAGCTTCAGCGTCATAGGGCATCCAAACTGACTAGCATGTCAACTTTTGGGTGGCTTTTCAGTTGATTACTTCTCAGCAACTGAGTTGTTATGCAGTAGTTAACAGTGGCAGAGTTATGGGCAGCATGATGCAGGATATTGAGAGGGAGTTGCAGTACAGATATAGCAATGACAGTGGCAGTGTCATGGGCAGCAATACACACTGTAGCAGCACATGAGGGACACCAGGCCAACCATTAGCAGCGCAGAGGACCAATGTCATTGATCAGTGTGATACTTCAGCTGGGAAGTATTGCTAGAGCACATTCCTCACTAAGAGGGAGTGTTGATTTTTGGGTAGCATCGGATGTGCTCTAGCTCCAAAATTTTGTGGAGGGGCTAGAACACATGATATCTCCAAGACACAGAAATCGTTTGGAGAAATTCCACCCGGATTGTATTTTATTAAAATAATTAATATTTTTAATGGGGTGCCTAAGTGTAAACTTAAGAAAATTAAAATATTAATATTAATGAAAATATGGGTAAGAAGCTTCCAAGAGACGAGGATCAAGTCTAATTTAATCTTAGCTGTTGATTAGAGATTAGATCATGGTTGTTGATTTCTCAATAGGAAAAGTATAAAGGAAGGTTTGGGGTTAGTTGCAGAACACACACACACACACAAAGCAGCACTAGAGCTAGATCGAAATTCTGGGACGTGGATTGTTGAGAATCTCAGACTAAGCTTCTAGTGCAGAGAGGGGCAGTTCGGCAGCGGGACTTTCGTCCAAGGCCAAGAATACATAGCAGAGAAGCAGTGCAGCACCAAGGAGAGACAACGTAGCTCCATGAGGGTGATGCAAAATCTAGAGAACTGATGCAGTCACATAGAGGCAACGTTGGGGTTTCTATGAGGTAGATTGGGCATCAATTCAATAGATCGATTTTTGAGCCGAGAAGGCTCACTAGGAGAGTGACGTAACTCCTAGAGGAGGTGACGCAGTCCCAACACAAAGTTCGGAGCAGCCATTCCTACACAACACTAGGGACAGCACAATCACCTATGGGGTTTGTTCATCCAGTTGTTGGATCAGCCAAAATATCTGTCTTCGGATAGAGGTAATCTGTCAGGTTTATTCTCTATTGGGTGAGCCTGATTTGGCACCCTAGTTGTATTCAGAAATATGCATAATAATAAAACCCTCATATTTGTTGCACCGGTTTTCCCACATTAGGTTTTTCCGAGGACTATTTTGTCCAAAAATAATTGTCCTATGTATCTTGTTCTTTGCTCAGTTTCCTTGTTTCATGCAAATCAAATTTAAGTAATGTAGGTTGCAGAAGTAATTTGCTTCAATATTCAAAAATATAACTTGATGAATGTAATTAAAATCAAGTAGGTGAAGTAGATTCAATTTTGTTGCAGTAGGGGTTCCTTGAGGATTAGGAATTTTCACACAATCAAAACCAAGCTATGTCCTCCCTCTCAACCAGGAAGCACCTCTTCATCCGGACTCCCTCCTAATCTTAGGGAGATCTCTTCTAAGCGAACCTTCCTCCAGGAGATTAGCCTCTTATTTTTGTCATCGAAGAATCTTTCGTGGCTTCCAACCATTTCATCAGAGTTATTATCATCCTCATCATGCTTTGTCACATCAAGCATCTTCACTAAGTTGAAGATTGTGTACCTGCACAACTTAGATAGCAAGTACAACCAAATCTATAGAAGCGTGAAGTTAACCTTATCAGAATTACTAAATAATTTTGACTGTATACATATCAAATACCCAGACTTAATTACAAACAAGAGACATAAACCCTAGACTACTTCACAACAACTTTCATTCCATCTAGGGTTTCAATGTTTCTTCCAAAGGTATGACATACCTTACTACAACATATAGCAAACCCTAGAAAAAAATTCAGACAAATATAAAGCATCCAACAACCTTTCAAAATTCATATGTTAGACTTCTCACCAGGATTTCATACAAATCCTAGAATTCAGACAAGAGAATCAATCAAAGTCAATCACAGCTAAGTCATTAACATGACCAGCTTCCACTAGGGTAGTTGCAAACCCTAGATTTCTGACCGACCATCAATCTCAACGAAGGCTTAAATTTGAACAATCTCAAACTATCATATTGTCATCATACATCAGAGATTTTTACTTCTACTAAGGTTCAACCCCAAAACCCTAGAATTCCATTTTCACAAACTCAAAAATCATTAGATAAATATATCTCAGATTGTTATATTACACATACTAGAGAACTTACTTCCTACTAGGGTTTAGCTGCAAAACCCTAGATTTCCAAATATCATCATCCTAGAATCTCAGACAAGGACTTCCATCAAATCCTAAAACTTATGACCATCAATAACGAGGTCAACACACATATCTAGGTATTCATAATCATTCATAAGCATATCATATGTCTGACAACATTAATACATCTAACCTATACCAAGCTAGGGCTTCGAACAAAAGGACATATCTATATATGCCTAGATTTCATCATCATGCAAAGACATTTCATGTGTTAGTCAAACCCAACTTCACAAAAATATCAAATAAGAGTTAGACATACAAACTTGATTAGTCTAGGGATTGACCAGACGAACACACCCATACCAAGGAAATCATTTCTAAGACTTTATAAGGGTCTTGCTTACACTTTCCACCAAACCCTAATGAGTTAGGGTTTCAATGTAGAAACATAGCAAACCCAACATTACTAGAACTTCAAAGGTTCAGGATTTTAGACTTTATCATTCAACCCTAACAAGTTAGGTTTTCCTGATCATACCAAAATCCCAAACATGACATAATCAACAAAAACTTCAAACAACATTTCACAATATCCCTAAGCAGCTTAGGGTTTCATACATTCACATTAGCATACCCTTAGGTTAAGGTTTTCCAAGACCTGTCTAGGGTTCTACACAATCAATTAAGAATATACCTGGGATGGGTAGATTTACCAAGTGATGAATCACCCAAAACAAGAATCACTATGATTCAATATAGCTAGACATAACAATGTTAGTAATAGATTGTAAAATGAATAACCCTTTCAAAATAAATAAATTAATGTATTTAAAGCATACCTTTGTTCCTTGAACAACCTTATCTTGAGAGTCCTCCTTCGTATTTCTTGAAGATGTTTTTCCTAATCAAGACAATAAAGGGGGAATGTTGATTAGTATTTAATATAATCAAAACTAAATGAATACATGAAACCAAAAACTGAAAGGAAATGAGATACTTATCTTTGGAAGTTGTTGGGGGCTCCCTCCAAAGCTTGAGGAATACCTACAAACTTATAAAAACAATAAAAATGTCTTTTCCAAACTATGTTAAAACCCTATAAATTCTATAATATATAAAACAAAATATCTAAAGCTATAAGCAAAGGAATCAGTATTGTTAGTACCTAATGTCAGATTCTTCAAGCTTGGCTTTCTTTCAGTCTCCTTCCTCAGCAAAGTTAGCATGATCTCTATCTCTCTTCTTATTCTTTGGATTGTCGGGGAAGTAACTCTTGTTCCTTTCGATTTCCTTCCTTTGCGTTGAGCAATGTAGGCATTTGATACTCCTTCAGGATTGGCGACTAATGAGATCCTTAATTCTTCTTAACTACAGATAGTCCATAGTTCTTCAAAAGTGGGAGCTTCCTTCCAACTGTTAAGGCCTGCAGCAAATGCACCCAAGAGGATGACATTCCTAATAGGGCAGTGATCAAGGGTTCTTTGTCTGGAACAATTTCATCAATGGCCAAGAGATCATCCCTGATTCTAGCTATCTTCACAAAGAAGGTTGCCACAATGTCTTCTTTAGTCATCTTTGTGGTCCTTAGCTCATTCTTCAAACTTGCTACTTGACCAATGTTCTTAATAGTAAATAACTTCGACAAGGCTTCATAGATTTCTTGAGCATGATCGATGTTAGCTATGAATGGGACAATATTGTCCTTTAATCCTTTTACCATAAGAGTCATGGCCACCAATTCTAATTCCCTGTATTACACTTTGTCAGCATCACTGGAATCCTCTGTAGGCTTCTTTACGTTTCCTTTGACCAAGTCCGATACCTTGTTCTTTTCAAGGATTAGGTCAATCCTCTTCTTCCAGGACCTGTAGTTAGAGCCCCCTTCAAGTTTGTTCTCTCCCTTGATTGTGTTAGACATCTTCCTCGAATATAGTAGATTCCTTTCCTGAGATAGTCCTTTTTAATGGTTCCTTGAAGTGCTTGAGACTACCTTTGACTTCCTTCTTCACCAAAGCTTTGAAACCATGCCAAAATTAGAAAGGCAGAAAGATTTTCTTATACTTGATAATTACTTGTGATGTTTATTATTATTAAGATTCTTTATAACCTATTTCCTTTAGTTCATCAAGCAATTACCAAAGCAGCAGTATATAAAACAATAGACACCAAATGTAAGCACTATGCCAGGGCAAAACCGCCCTCAAGGGGAAAACCTAGTCAAGAATGTCTTCCTTTCAATAGTATTCTTTAAGACTCTTCACCCTAGACCAAGACAAGACCTTCCCTCCACACCAAGTCAACCTCCCAGAATTTTGACCCCTTTCCAGCAACTTCGACTAGGTAGCAACTAACAACTTTCAGCAACAAAGAAACTTGGAAGACTTCAATCTTACAATGCAAGACACGAAACAGAGAGAGAGAGAGGCACCAAAATTTCAATTTTTCCTTTCTCCTTAGAATTCCCCAAACTCACATTCACTTCAGTTTCCCGGCAACAGACTTCACACTTTTTCCCAACTACAAGAGAACTTCGCACTTTTTCCCAGCTACAAGAGATATTGAACTTGTGTGAGAGAATGACGCTCCAAATGAATTCGATGAGTTTGTATTTATAGGCTCCATGTGAGGTCGAATAGGGTCCTTAGGCCAACTTGATCTTCTTCTAGGCCGACATGGTGTGGAGGATACATAAAGCATATTTGATTGAATACTTAACATTTTTACATGATTCAAAAGCCCAAGCAGGGTCTCTTTAAAAATACAATGACTCTATTGACTCGGAATAAATCCTAGAAGTCCTCAATGGGGACTTTGACCGAAAACAAGGTGACACAAGCATGAAATCCATGCTTTAATAAGTCACAATAATAATAATAATAATAATAAAATCTTTATTCTTTTGACAAGTACATTACATGATGACTCAAGTACATTAATGGAGACTGAACATAGTTACATTTTCCAACAACAAGCAAGTGTTAGATCTCAAAAACCAAATCAACAGTAATACTTCATAAAATTTCAGCACTTTATTCGCCTTATGACAACAACAATGAAGTCACTTTAGATCAATGTTTTAAAACTCCAACTCCGACTTCGACTTGGCCAAGGGTCGACTCCGACTCGGTATTGACTCAGCCAGCTCGATTTCAATAACTCAGTCGTTGTAAAAAATACATTAAATATTTATTTTTTATAAAAACACATAATTTTAAAAATTTTCATTCATGTTTCCAAACATAGCATTAGAATATAGATAGAAGACAAATATGATCAAAGTAGGCTCATGAATATATCCATTATATCAAAATGGCACCCAGTGCACTATCCAATACATACACGACGATGATATAGAGATC
Organism: Pinus taeda; assembly: GCA_000404065.3. Taxonomy (NCBI): domain Eukaryota; kingdom Viridiplantae; phylum Streptophyta; class Pinopsida; order Pinales; family Pinaceae; genus Pinus; species Pinus taeda. The sequence continues at coordinate 69,914 of APFE031191765.1, forward strand.
AAAACAAAAACACATAACCAAGGAGACTAAAAATGGCCTCTACAACAAAAGTTTGTGACAAGTACCACTGGCTACTGCTAGAGTTGCCAACATCATCCCCCAATCCTGAAATCCTGAAAAAATGATAAGTCTGCTAAATTTTGAATGAAATCTAAAATTCTACTTTCACCGTATGAAATCCAATGAGGTCAGAACCACTCTCAAACATCCTGAGTCATTTCATGGTAATGTTAAAAAATTAAGTAAAAGTGGTATTCTCCTTAAGAATGTCACTTTTACTTTAAGAATTTAACATTACCATGAATAGAATATCAATACTGGGATCAGAGTCAGACAAGAAAACCCATGAGTCAGACAGGGAAGCCCAGGGAGTTACCAAAAATAAAAAATTAAATTAAAAAAAGCCTTTTTTTGGGTTCACTGGCCATTGTACGTAACCCGGTCGGGTTAATAAGTACTTGGCTGAGCCGGCCAGGTTAATACCAATGTGGAAAAAGTCAAAGTCGCGATTAAATTAGCAAGGGTCCAAAAGTTGAAAAAGTCGTTAAAGTCAGGAGTTTTTGAAAAAAGTCGGTAAAATTAAAAAAATACAAAAACATTCATTTTTTAAAAAATCCGGACTTTTTCAATAAAATCCCAATTTTTTCAAACAAAAAAAATCATTAAAGAAACTACCATGATTTTTTGGAAAAAGTCCCGATTTAATCCCGACTTTTTTTATTTAATCCCAATTTTTTCGACTGGGAAAAAATCGGCAAAAAATCAGCCAGCCAAAAAAATCGCATTTTGGGGATTTAATCCCAATCTTTTCCTGACTTTTTCCACACTGGTTAATACCGAGCCGGCCAAGTTGTGTAACAACTCGGCCGGCTCGGTATTAACCCGGCCGGCCAAACCAGTTCAATGGCCGGCTCACAAAATCTAGGGTTGGTTCGGACCAACTCCGCCGAGTCGGTTCTGAGCCAACCATTTTTTAAAACACTGCTTTAGATCATAGCTCACTTTATGATGATGTATTAGTAATATATTAGATCTGAAACAACTTATTACAGCAGTAAACAAACCAACAAATCAACAAGCTAATGGTGCTAAAACCAATGCCAATATGACAAAAAAATAGGAAAATTTACCAAAACTAAAAAATCAAATTTCGAGTTCCCTTTAGATGTGTGATTCAAAAGATTGTAGACTTGATTCAGTAATTTAAGCAGTAAATTCCAGCAAGCAAATTTTTAGATCTAGGCTAGATCTAAGATGCCCAAGTGGCCAAAATTTAAGAAGAATTAAAATTTGAAATTTTAAGTGATTTTGACCAATTCAAATGGGATTTTAGGGCTATTATATCAATGTTATCACTACTGTAATTAAACAGAGGCAAAATGAGGGTTTAGAGATCAAACCTAGGCCCAAGTCCTTGTAGATCAACTTGCCCAAGTAGCCCAAAATTTCTCCGATAATCATGCACCTAAAAACACAAGTTTTTGAGCTAATTTCTCCTTCAACACCACCAAAGAACCAGTGTTCAAAATTTCAGATATGGAAATAGGGAAAACTAGGGCAAAATAGGCCAATGAGGGCCAACGCTAGGCCCGATACGGCTAGCGTTGGGCGCTTAGGAGGCTAGGATGGCAGATTAGGGGTCAAAGGAGGTAGAGGAGACCAAAATGGGGCAACACTAGAGGGATAAGGGCTCAAAGGCTAGACGCTGAGGCTTAGAGGGCAAGACAGCAAGGGTTTAGGGGCTAAAAAGCCCACGGCTACCCTTAAGGCAGTCGTCTAGGGTCCTAGAGGGGGCTCGAGGCTCCTTAAGCCCATGGCTAGACGACTTAAGGCCTCAAAATCCCAACACAGGGGCTTGAAGGAAGGGTTAAGGCCCTTGGAGACTACAGTCTACCTCCAAGAGGCTGAAAAAGCTAATGTAGGGGGTCATTAGGCTGATGCAGGAGCCTAAGAGGTTGATGTTGGTCCCGGGAGGCCTGGAAAGTGAAACCCTCGCCTCAACCAAAAAAAAAAAAAAAATTATCCTCTAGATTTGAATGTTGCTACAAAATCTTCAATGGGTAGCCCTATAAAAAATTCTAAAGACTTGATCTTACCCTCAAGGGCCTAGATATATCTCTATTTCAGCTTGATTTCTTGATTCAACTTGCAAAAATGAAAATAAAACACCCAAACCCCAAATATATACAAAATCTTAAAACCTCAAAATCCCAATTAGCAAAATAATTTACAAATTACTTTACAAATATACAAATAAACAAGGATTTTGAAATTTTTTTTTTTTTTTTGAGAAATAAATTTTTTATGGCTATTTTCTTTGATAAATGGTTAAAAATGCTTCAGAAACTCCATGCACACTATAGCCTTAAAGAAAATTTAATCCACCGCATAAATATTCAGGGTCCAAGAGAAAATGAGCCTTGCCCAAAGTTTGTGAACTTGGAGACCAAGGACTAAAGTACCTGCAAACACTGTGTATTTATCTGAAAATGATCATATATTAGCACAACATAGGAAGCCCGTAGTCAGTGCATGGCTACGCACAAAATTGGTTCTGGTTTCTAGTTGGACGTGTGATCCAAGGGGCTACATGAGTCTTGGTTTATGGTCAATCACGCGAGCTAAGGGTTGTAGAAACTTGTTTGAAGTTCTGCTGAAGTTTTGGCAATGATCTATACAAGGGTTTGGCCCAACAAGAGTATGAATATTCTGAAGTTTAAGCCGAGGTTAATTGAAGTAAGGGGAGTTCTTTTTTGGAGTTCCCCCTCTGTTTGCATATTGTTGTTGTTTATATTGTTGCACATTGTTTTACTGCTGAAGTTCTAATTGTGAAGTTATTTACGTTACTATTGAAGATAAGTAACCAAGTTGTTAATGAAGTGAATTGAAAAAATGGCTAAGTGTTGAAACCTTTTGAAGGGCTATTGGGTGATTTCGTTTGAAACTAATTCCACAAGTTGATAGCGATCTCGTTACGGGCACATAAGCTAAAGGCATATTCCACGTGTTAGTAAGCCTAAGTTGGTCAAGCCATTAGGAAGAAAACACATTGGTGTCGCACACCTAAGAGGGGACTTGGGAACCTTATGGTCGGAGGTGCAACCTAGGGGCAAACATCTGTCAAACTACAAATTAACAAGAGACAATGGACATTGAAATTAAAATGAGCATCAAGAAATGAAGGTGAACTAAAGGTAAATAAAAGTGAAAGTGAGGTAGGATTTTTTTATATATTGGTTGTTTTCTCACTTTTGCTTTCTACTTTTCTTTTCTAAAACCCTTAATAGGCAAAAAATTGGGGGAGATGCCCATAAATCCCTCTTTCAAGGGAGGATGCCCAAAAGCACCCTTTTTTGGGGGGGTCCTGAGAAGTACCCCTTTCCTAAACAAACACCCAAAAGTCCCCCTTTTGGGGAAATGTGTTCCCCCCATTGCGGAAAATGTTTCCCTTGTGTTTCCAACATTTCCCCAAAAGGAGGACATGGGGAAATGTTTCTCCATGTGTCTTCCCATCCTATGAGTGGGAAATGTGGGGCGAACATCCCTCACCACGGCGGACACACCCCTGTGGAGCACAACAAATATGTGGGGAGTACTTCTACATATCCCCCAGATCTGTTTTCCCACCCTCATGTCCTGGAAACTTGGTGGAACATTGCAGCGGTGTTGTGAAAATCGCGATAACATCGCGATAAAATGAAAAAAATCGTGATTTTTTCCCTCTTCCGATAAAGTCGCGATAATTAAACGAAATAATCGCCGGTTTTTTTTGCCGATTTTTATTGAAAAAAAAAGTGAAAAAAACGAAAAAATCGCGATAAAAACTTAAAAAATCGTCAGAGGTCGTGACAGCATAGTTTTATAACGTTTTTTTGAGTTTTTTCATGTGCTCATTTGGACAGTCACGCGCGGAGGGAGGAGGAGCTTTTGGAGACCAAGCTGAAGAGGGTTTTTAGCCAAATCTAAGTTCTTAGAGGAGAAAATCAAGAGGAGACCACCGATTTCTCCATAGAAACTGTATGTGGATTAATTTTTTTTTGTTTTCATTGTTTGAAAACATTGTTTTTGTATGTTTTTCATTGTTTTTGGTTGGGAAACTTGGTATGGGCACCATTTTTCTTTTGTTTTCATTGTTTTTAAAGATTTTTTTGTATTTCTTCATTGTTTTGGGTTGGGTAACTTGGTATGACTATGGGAACCATTTTTTTTTTTTTTTTCATTTTTTTTAAACACTGTTTATGTTTTTTTCATTGTTTTTGCCATTTGGTTGGGTAACTTGGGTTTGGAATGGTTGGGTAATTTGTGTTTGAAACTTTGAACTTTGGAATGGTTGTTTTAGGTTGCGTTACGGGTAACTTGGATTTTCATTGTACAATCATCAATGTAAAAATTAAAAATTAAAATACTAAATTGTAATTTGTAAATTTGTAACGTGTAATTTTGTAAATGCTAAATTGTAATCATAATCCTTATTTTCCCATAGGTTCACAACTGCACCAAAACACCATTCAAGACTTCAAGTTTGCAGCTTCAAAGTTCAAAAACAAACATGCCAAGGAAATTGGATCCTTTCTGGAAATATGGTGTACCTAATTCTCCGAATGATAGAATAAACTTGAGTTGCAAGTTGTATGGCCACCCCATGTCCAAGCGGGTGTACAGGTTGAAGTTTTACCTTGCAAAAATCCCTGGACGTGATGTGGGGCCTTGTACGAATACAACTCCTGAACTTATCCAAAGAGCCATGAGAGCATTGGAAACTTTAGAGCAGACTAGAGAGGCCAAAGAAGAACTCAAAAGGCAACTAAAAAGGTCAGATGAAGGAAGTGGGCCAAGTGGCACTGGTTCTACTGCAGCATCAACCAATCCGGTAGCTGCATCATCATTTTTTATTCCTCGAACTACACCTGGTTCACAGCCATCTATCGGTTCAATGCTAAAAAGAACTGAGAAAGAAGAAGCTGACAAGTTGCTGGCAAAATTTCTCCTCTGGAGTGATATTCATTTCAGCATTGTAAGGAATAATCCATTTTTCCAACCTGTTGTTGATGCTATTGCCAGTGTTGGCCCGGGGTACGAAATCCCTTATCATGATTTCAGAGGCCGGATTCTTCAAAATTAAAAGTGTGACTGCACCCAAAGATTGAGGATTTTAGGGCATCATGGGCACAAACAGGATGCATTGTTATGTCAAATGGTTGGACTGACCAAAAGGGGAGAACCCTTATAAACTTCTTGGTTAGTTGTCCCAAGGGGACCATGTTTATCAGCTCTGTTGATGCATCTGCACAAATCAAAGATGCAAGAACTTTATGTGATTTGCTAGATTTGTTTATTTTGGAGGTGGGTGAACAAAATGTTGTCCAAATCATAACGGACAATGCTGCAAATTATGTTGTTGCTAGTAGGATGCTTATGGACAGGCATCCTACTTTATTTTGGACACCTTGTGCTGCACACTGTATTGATTTGATGTTGGAGGACATAGGGAAAATTCCCTTTGTCAAAGATATTGTTGATTC